>JAKVQR010000317.1:0-24729 GCA_030462915.1 Petasospora meyerae | reverse complement strand
AGCACCGGCAGCAGACATTGTGATGTGTAGTTTGATGTCTGGAGAACTTCACCAACCAAGGGTGAGGCGAGGGGTACGGTTTAGTACTTCTACTTTGTCCTACAGAGGGTATACTGTTTGAATAGACCAAGAATAACCAGCGATGCTGCGTCTAATAAGAAGATACTCCGTGAAGATTCACCCACCACTCAAATCTTCCTAGGAGTTACGCCAGCTGTTGAGCTCCCCAACATGGTCCCCCAACGAGCTTCTCTCATCACAAGAATCACAACGAGCCAATGAAATAGACAACAGCACAGTGGACAAGCTACTGAAACTATCCGGTTTACAGGCCGATCCAAATGACTATCCAAAGATCATCGAGACATTGAAAGAACAGGTGCGTTTCATTGACCATCTGCACTCTGTGGAAGTGGATCCCAATGAACTTCAATCGCTTGAGGACCAACTACCGATAAAGAAGAGATTGACACTGAAAGATCTCCAAGAACAAGCACAGACTCAAACTTAGGATCCATTTAAGGGAGAATCGGAAGGATCTTGGGATCCAATGTCATTAACATCCAGGCAACTCAACAACCACTACGTCGTTCGTGAAGGTTTGGTGAAGAATAAATAAACCACGTATGTATATACAGGACCATTTCAATAACGGAACACTCTAGATCTTCTAGCTCTAGCCTCTTCAAACTTCTTGACGAACCACCACCCATACACAACACCCGCAAGAGAACCTCCCAAATGGGCAGCATAGTCAAATGACCCCCATCTCAACGCACAACCGGCACAGTTCCATACAACGGATCCAAGGAATGCCACCCATGCTCCACCTGGGATGGGGAAGAACAATAGGGAGATCTTAGCTGTTGGGTACAGAGTGGAGAATGCACCAAACACGCCGAAAAGCGCACCGGATGCACCCAATGATGGAGCGGAGAGTGGGATTCTGAACATGATTGGGTATGCAATGGAAACCAATGAAGCAACTGCAGCGGAGTTGAAGTACAGTTGTGTGAAGTTGGAGACGCCAATAGTGTTGGCCAATGAGGTACCGAACGAGTAAAGAGCCAACATGTTAACAGCCAAGTGCCATACCTCCTGGTGTGAGAATGCAGAACCAATCACAGAAATGGGGGAGTACATAGAGGTCTTCTCTAACAGTGCGTATCTGTTCAAAAGACGCCAGTACTTGGGAAGTTGCCATAGACCGAAAACGGCAGCATTGATGCCGATAATACCATATACCAAGTGAGATGGATGCTTGACGAAATGGGTGAATGGTGGTAATTGGAAAAGATAAGGTGTGACGAGTGTGGTACCGGTGATGAACACACCTGTGAAGATTGCGGCTTTCTTCAACGTTTCCCAGTTTTTGTTGTAACCGTAGTTTGACACTCTGATGAATTTAACAACACCTGTAGAATGGAACTCCTTGAGCTGAATCCTAGGCTTGACAACAGCTGATGATTTGAAGGACTTTGGCATCAATGGGAAGAGAGACGACTTCAACATGGTGCGCATCTGTGGCGAAATGAGTGAACGTCCCGATGTATAAGTAGACTGTCTGGTGGTTGTAGGAGCCAAATTGGCAACATTTCCGAGGAAAAAGTGCTTCCCACACTGAGCGATGTATCTCGAGCTCATGATCTTCGGGTGTATAGATAGTTGATGGCGTCAAGAGAGTGTAGTTGGTAGTCATCGACTATAACCGGATCTTCAAGTAGATGAGTTTATAGCCGTAATACATCCATACACCACTAGCAGCTTCATATGCACTGGTCTAGGCCGGGTAACCTACAGCTCATCTTGTCCGCAATGATAGCATAACATTATGATAGGACCCTCTTCTCCATCAAGAGAGGCCATGACTAGTATACAGATTGAAGTGACATCACTGGATCAATTGATCAATCCTGCTTCTTCTCAGATGGAACGTCTTCGGTGAAAGCGGCGATGATGTAGCCGATAAGCACGATGTTCGCCACCAATGCAGCCAAACCTCCAGAAATCAATGCATTATTACCTGAAATGGGGTGTTAGTAGTCTTCCAATTGTATAGATAGTGTTTGGATTCAACTTACTGAATAGGTACTGCGCCGAGAAGAAAGTCATGAGTGGGAAAAACACCATAGCTCCTGTGAAGAACGTAAGCTTTTGAACAACTGATCTGTGGAGAACGGGTGGTGTTAGTGGTTTTTCAGAGGCATGTGTGTGAATAATGGACTGTTATACGAACTTTGGAATATCGACGGCCATTGTAGTGATTGGTTCCTGTGATCTTTTTGATCTATAGGCGGCAGAGATAAGGGTACATCTTCTACGTAACTATGGAGTTCATCATCAAGACTTCTCGAGACTGGAGATGGGTTTTCGCGAATGGGTTTGATAAGGCGCATCACCGGCCTACTCCCTACTCATCATCAGTACTATAGAGCTGAAGGTCAAGTCCTTTGGATCTCTTCGTATGAAATGAGCACAACAGTACAACTATAACTACTAGCAGCACACAGCACATCGGTGGTGGAACATACCTACCCCTCAACTCTAAACTCTTCTCGACGAATCTTCCGGTAAGATTGGCTAATTCATGTTGCTGTCGACTAGCGTACGCTACCCGTTTTCCCCGCCAGTTTGTGTAAGGAGAATAGGAGTGTGGGCCTTCTTGGCGCCGTATAGGCAAAGCTTAATCGTTTTAGGAGATTGTTCACTCTGGAACCAAACGTTTAACGTTCAATAAGAGCAGCTGCCTTCAGCCAAGAAGCGTTCAGGCCAAAGTCGACACGTCGAGAGTCAAGACGCTCAACAAGCTCGAGCGTTTGATCCAGCTCAAAACGTGGGGAGCTTGTCGGGTCTCGGAACGGCCCTGAACCAAGAGCAAACCCCTTCCGGAAGTCCCCGCTCCAGCACCACGAGGTTCATTCTGGTGGGCACAAAAACAGCTCCACTGATGGAGTTTTGGGGCAGAAATAGTACTATCAGCTTAGATTTACAAGATCTACAACACTGGAGCATAGTATCCACGGGTATAATGCCTTTAGTGGCGGTAAATGGCTCATCGCCTCGCTGATCGGAGCGCTCCGACTGACATAATCTTCCCCGCCTAAATTATGTAAGATCCCCCGCGAAAAAAGGCCACCGCGAAAAAGAAATACGCGATGCGGCCTGGGCAGCCTGGTGGGCTCTTGAGTCTTTGGGCACCTCTAGTCTAAAAACGTCACAGCTCCCCCCAAAGATGGCACTTTCCGGAGCGCAACCCTGTATAGGCAATTCACAGAAAACGTCTGTATTCGCCACACTATTGTCTCAGTTATCGAGGTGATTCATCGATCTTCTCTCTATAAAAACCCCAATACTCGTCTCTCATCCACCATCACTATAACTGAGCACTTTTCTCAGTTACGACGTCATCATCCATACGGCCCATTTTCTCTCGCGCTGCCCAGTCTCAGCCAATTTTACACCTCTCGCTGGCGGCTAATTTTGCAACACCACCACGAGGCCCTGATAAATACCTGATAATCTCTGGTCTGCTTTCTAGGAGTCCATTCTCACGCTCAGCTCTCGAGGACATCTGTTGTACCATCTGCTAAGTTCCATCTCTGCCCGCATCAGACCACGTCTTGCCTCCCCCCTCAGCCAGCACCATACTTGCAATCATACCCGGCTCTCCATCTTATCGCTGCTTCCCTTTGGCTGATTAGCCGCCCTAATAACGCCCACCAATCCACACATCATCCCTCACTGCCAAAATGACTGCCAAAGTGGCTAAGATGAATGAAGAAGAGAAGAAGTCCAAAAATCCATTCAAGCGGTTGATCCGCTCCCACACACACTCCCATCCAGTGCCAACAACCTCTTCACAGGCAGCCACTGCCACATCCAGTCGTCCAGCTGCTCCAGTAGCAACTCCATCATCCGCTTCTGTCTCTACAAACACTGCAGTGCCTGGTCGTCCCCGCTCCTCGACACTCACAAAGCCAGATCCTGTAAGTACACAGAGGCATCCACCTCCAGCAGCCACTGGAATCAAGAGAGCAAACACCATTCAGGCCAACCACAGACTTCCAAGTCACAAAGTACACAACACGAACCCATTTGTCGCCACTGGTCATCATGGTGAGGCATTTGAGATCTTGGGGACCGGTGCATCCATCAGTGGGCCAAGAAATCCATCGCACCATTCTCCAAGAACGAGTAACGCATCACAGTTCAACTCGCCTTTCCCTCCAGGATCACGGAACCCTTCACAACTCACCGCACACGGTGCACCACCTGTGATTGCTGATGAGAAGAAGAATATCCTTCCTCTACCTATACACGATCCTAATGAGTACCTCCCACAGGAGATGAAACAACCGATTGTATCCTTCCAGGATCTCTTCGTGATCCCAGATAAGAATTCTGGAAAGGACAAGAAGTTGGGAGATGGTGCCAGTGCAGCTGTCCGTGTTGCTCAACACAAGGCTTCTCACAAGTACTATGCCTTGAAGAAGTTTGTGATGTTGGATAAGGAGGAACCTCAACACTTCTACAACCGTGCCTCCAAGGAGTTCATCATTGCCAAACATCTCTCGGGACATACACATCTCGTGGACACATACGCCATTGTGAAAGTGCCCACCACCACTCAACTCACTCGTGGTTGGGGTTTCATCTTGGAATACTGCAAAGGTGGTGATTTGTTTTCGTTGATTTCGAGAACTGGGTGGAAGTCTTCGCCACTCAATGAGAAGCTTTGTCTTTTCAAACAAATCGTCAACGGTGTACGGTTCATGCATGAGAACGGGGTTGTCCATAGAGATTTGAAACCGGAGAACATCCTTCTCACAGACCAGGGTGTTTGTAAGCTGACGGATTTCGGAGTTGCTGAGTACTGTCGTGAAGACCCCAAGAATCCAGAGTCACCTGTGAAACTCGGTACTGCATTCGTTGGTTCTCCTCCATATGTACCACCAGAGGTGGTTGCAGTCAAGGAAGGTACACGGAAGACGTATGATCCATTTGCTCCAGACATGTGGGCTCTCGGTATGATTTTGTTCTGCCTAGTGTATCAAGGTACTCCTTTCCAAAAGGCACAGTCTTCTGATGCCGCTTACAGAGACTTCATGGCATCTTACAAGAGATTTGTTTCTGAGCATCCGTCATTCAAGAACAAGGACAAGAACATCGGTCCAGGCTCAGAGTTCAAGTATGCTAAGGAGTTCCAGAGTTCACACACCGCCAGATTGGCTTGGAAACTTTGTGACTATGACCCGGATACGAGATATAACATGGATGATCTCTTTGCAGACAACGCTTTCATCAACATTGAGTGTTGTGTCGATGAGGAACACACAGATCACCATGAGGAGTACTGGAACCAATGCAGCTCCATGATGTCTGCTGTTGAATCACCACAGTCAAGTGCCTCATCCATCAAGGCAAGTCCACTTCAGCAGAGTAAATCCATGTTGGACTTCACAGAGATTCCATACCTACCATCATCCACAAAGGCAGCTTCGACAACGAACGTTGCACCTCCAGTAGCATCTTCAACAATGCCCGCCACTGCTCCACAATCAGTGTCTTCATCGTCAGGTGGGTCATCGGGTGCAAACAGTGCAGCCACATCATCGAACTCAATGTGTGACTGTACACCTGCTGCGTCCACTGCTCCAATGCCAATAGCCAATGGATTGCCTCCTGTGGCTGAAGTATCTGAGTCTGTCTCCACTTCACCAACCACGGGCATGATTGAGAAGCTCTCTCTGCAAACCACTGGGTTGGAAGCTGCAGTTGAAGGAATGGGGCCGTCCCCACTGGAGTCTACCGACTCACTGCTGATGTTCTCTCCACACTCAACGATGCGTCACTCTCCACCTCCACGTTCGATGATCGATGATATGAACACCGCACCTCCTACTTCTACACAGCCGTCTAGCATGCAGAGACAGTCTTCATTCTCCAGTTTGACGTCTCGTACTAGTGGGTCCCACAGTATTGTGAGCAGCAGTACGATCAATGGTGGTTCTAGAAGAAAAAAGCACCATCACTTGGATGTCACCAATGTTCAGCATCGTTCAAGTTTCGCCAAAAGATGATGAAGTTTAGGGTTATGATATGATATTTATACAGGAATTTTCTACTTAAAAGTTTCAATGAGATTTATAAATCAAACGAAAATCAAATTAACTATGTACCAATTCTTGTATCCAGTGAAACCAATTTTAAAACTATACCCATGATAAATTCATTGACCAGCAATTCAGTCAACCTCCTCGACAGTTGGACCGTTGTCCTCACCACCGCTTGGGGCAGCACCGCCTGGGAAGCCACCTGGAGCAGCACCACCAGCTGGAGCACCACCAGCCTGGTAGAACTTGGTCATGATTGGGTTAGCAATACCCTCCAACTCCTTCTGCTTGTCCTTGAACTCCTCAGTGGAACCGGCCTGAGACTCGTCCAACCAAGAGATAGTGGACTCAATCTCCTTCTGCAACTTGTTGTAGTCCTCTTCACCAACCTTCTCCTTGAACTGGCCCTCGCTGATGGTGTTCTTCAAAGAGTAGGCGTAGGCCTCCAAGCCGTTCTTAGCAGCAACACGCTCGGCCTCCTTCTCATCCTCAGCCTTGAACTTCTCAGCTTCGGCAACCATTCTCTCAATCTCCTCCTTGGACAATCTACCCTTGTCGTTGGTGATGGTGATCTTGTTGGACTTACCGGTACCCTTCTCCACAGCGGAAACGTTCAAGATACCGTTGGCATCCATATCGAAAGTGACCTCAACCTGTGGAACACCTCTTGGAGCCGGTGGGATACCAGAGAGCTCGAACTTACCGAGCAAGTTGTTGTCCTTGGTTCTGGTACGCTCACCTTCGTACACCTGGATGAGCACACCTGGCTGGTTGTCGGCGTAAGTGGAGAAGATCTCAGACTTCTTACATGGGATGGTGGAGTTTCTTGGAATCAACTTGGTCATGATACCACCAGCAGTCTCGATACCAAGGGACAATGGAGCAACATCGAGCAACAACAAGTCCTGGGTCTTGGTGTTGGAAGAGTCACCGGTGATGATGGCAGCCTGGACAGCAGCACCGTAGGCAACGGCCTCATCTGGGTTGATGGATCTGTTTGGCTCCTTGCCGTTGAAGTACTCAGAAACGAGCTTCTGAACCTTTGGAATTCTGGTGGAACCACCAACAAGGACAATCTCGTGGACCTGGGACTTGTCCAGCTTGGCATCCTTCAACACCTTCTCAACTGGCTCCAAAGTGGATCTGAACAAGTCGGCACAGAGCTCCTCGAATCTGGCTCTCGTGATGGAAGTGTAGAAGTCGATACCCTCGAACAAGGAGTCAATCTCAATGGAGGCCTGAGCGGAGGATGACAAGGTTCTCTTGGCTCTCTCAGCAGCAGTTCTCAATCTTCTGAGGGATCTCTGGTTGGAGGTGATGTCCTTCTTGTTCTTTCTCTTGAACTCGTTGGCCAAGTGGTCGACAAGCTTGTTGTCGAAGTCCTCACCACCCAAGTGAGTGTCACCAGCAGTGGCCTTGACCTCGAAGACACCGTCATCAATGGTCAAGAGGGAAACATCGAAGGTACCACCACCCAAGTCGAAGATCAAAACGTTGTGTTCGCTCTGACCCTTCTTGTCCAAACCGTAGGCGATGGCAGCGGCGGTAGGCTCGTTGATGATTCTGAGCACGTTCAAACCAGCAATCAAACCGGCATCCTTAGTGGCCTGTCTCTGAGAGTCGTTGAAGTAAGCAGGCACTGTGATGACGGCATCCTTCACTTCTGTACCCAAGTAGGCCTCAGCGGTCTCCTTCATCTTGGTCAACACCATGGAAGAAATCTCCTCAGGGGTAAACACCTTGGTCTCACCCTTGAACTCCACCTGAATCTTTGGCTTGCCCTGCTCGTTGAGGACCTTGAATGGGAAGTGCTTAGCGTCATTCTGCACCTCTGGGTCGTCAAACTTACGACCAATCAATCTCTTAGCGTCAAAGACGGTGTTCTTAGGGTTCATGGCGGCCTGGTTCTTGGCGGCATCACCAATCAATCTCTCGGTGTCTGTGAAGGCAACGTAGGAAGGTGTTGTTCTGTTACCTTGGTCGTTGGCGATGATCTCGACACGGTCGTTTGTGTAGTGGGCGACACAGGAGTATGTGGTACCCAAGTCAATACCGATAGCTTTGCTCATGATGTGTGTGTGTGTATGTGTATGCGTAATGCTTTGCTTGAAGTTTGTTCTGGTGAACTGGGAAAGTGCTCAGAGTGGATCAAGCATGGGAGTAACACGCCCTTTATATACTTTTCAGAGGTGTTTATTGGTTTCTCCAGAAGGTTCTGTGAAGTGGCGGTAACAGCAACCCATCGAATCTTCGAGAACATCGTGGGGAAAATTGAGTGGTTGATGTTGACAATTCCCGAAAGTGCCAGAGAGCAGGAGAAGATGCTAGAAAAAGTAGGGGTTATATATTGTTATACTACAATGGGGTTGAGGTATTAGGGTATTAGAATGATCAATTGATATTCCTTATTGAGTAATTGACTTTACTCAAGCTCTATTTTCCTAACATCATCCTTCTCTAAGGGGTGAGCTGATTTGCACCCCTCCGTGTTATCCGTTGAACGGTTGGACTCTTCCCCCTCGATGGTGTCACTTTGCATCGGGAAGAACAAATACGAAACTCGTGGAAAAGTTCAAGCAGCTGAACAAGAGAGAGCTTTTCACGCTAAAGTTGGAGGTTCTTGGTCATCACTTATGTAAGCACTACACGGTCGGACAAAGCGCAAAAATTGAATTTCAACAATTGGATCTTTGGCCGAGCGGTTTAAGGCGCTTGACTCAAGATCAAGTATCGTAAGATGCATGAGTTCGAATCTCATAGGATCCATTATTTTTTTCATTTTTTGAGATTCAAATTGGTAGGGGCACGCATTTTCTACTCTTCGTTACTCGTACACCTCTTCACCTTCATCTTCTCTCCAATAAGTCGTCTCATCTAAAGCTTCAACTGTTCTACCCATACAATATCCACACCCACACACCTCAGGAAGATGCTGAGGAAAGCATCCACTCTGGGAAGAATACCTCGTGTGGCTCTACGACATCAATCCACCACTGCGACAACCCCATCCATCGTTGCCAAACTCCAGCATCAACTAAAGCCGATACCATCACCTTTGACATCAGAGATCAACTCACGAGGTGGACAGATCCCTACATATGAGCTGATATCCAAGAAACTATAGCATGATTCAGAATACCAGGTCACGCATTCAAACGAACCTTTGTTGTCGATATTCACCGGTTTGGAACAACAAAGTCTTACGACGTTGATGGACCAGTTACGAACCACCATAACGGATCCTCAAACATAGGCACTTGTTGTGTCTGAACTGTTGAAAGTGGTGAAATTTGGAGATGCAGTACAGTTCAAAACGATAGTGTCCAAGTTCAGTACTAAAGAAGTCGGAAGAAGGGCCGCAGTAATGATCTCCAGAATCAACATGGGAAGTGGAAGAAACGTCCTGTCTCAGGTGTTGGTGGAGATGTGTGTCCATTGGAGTAACCAACTGCTGGCAGCTGTTGTGGTATTAAGGAGTGGGAATTCAGTATGTGACGATACCACAGTGGGGCTCGTGATGCGTTCCCTGCTTGCAAAGAGTCCCACGAGGGAGGAGATTACACTCGATCTAATCATCAAGATCGGAACACGATACAATTACAAATTTAACGAACAAGAAGTCACACAGATCATGGAGAAATTGACCGGGTGCTATGACAGTACCGCTATGTCCAAGAAGATTTCATTATTCCTCATGAATCACTCATCTTTCCACACACGAGACACAGAGGTACTACGGATGTATGACCTCATTGTGAAAGATGCCCGTTCGCACAACCTTGCCGGTGTGTATCTCCAGTGGCGTAAAGTGATGGATTTCTACCCTTCGTTGGAGATGCACGATCTAGGTGTTGTTGGGCTTGTGATCAAGTCATTTGCCAGGGCTTCACAGTACAGACACATCGCTACCGAGATTGTGGAGAAGGTTCCAACGTCGATGTACACGCATGCCTTCTTGGTGGAACCGCTGCTTTACTATTCACAAAAGAGTGGGGATCTTGATTTGGCAAGGGAGATCGTGTCACAGTTACAGCATCCTATTCCGCATTACGTGTTGAGCAGTCTGTTGCAATTACACATGGAGATTGGTGATTATGTCGGGATGGAGTCTGTGATGCAGCAGATCAACGAATCAGGTGGGATGTCGGATAAGGACTACACTACAATCGTACAAGGGTTGCTGAAAAGAAATGAGTTGCAGGATGCCATCAAGTTCGTACAGGTGATCCCAGTGGCTGACTCGCTCGGTGCCACGCTGAAGATTCTGGACTACTTGGTGGATTCCAGACAGACATGGAGAGAGAACGAGCATGCCGTTGTGGAGACTCTGTTGAAGAAAGTGCACCAGACTTACCCTGTTGGAGGTCCACACAAAGCTGCCAAGGGATTCTGGAACATTGTTGGGTCCACTTACATCAAGTATCTGACGAGAAACTTTGGTAAAAGAGGTGTGTACGATGCCCAAGCGGTGTATGGAAGATCCACCAAGGATCTCGCTTTGAAGCAGTACGCTAAGATAGCGGGGAAAGACGCCATTCTGGAAGGTGTCAAGTACACTTACAACCCATTCATTGTGTCTGAGAGTGAACGCACATCCATCGTGAGACTGTTCATCGACTCCCGTTCCAAGGCAATTGTGGTGAAGACCATCATGGACGCCGCAAAGAAGAAGTACATGAAGAAAGTGGTTGATTGGTCGATTGTGGAACTGTTGGAACTTGGAAACACGCCAAAGGAGGTGAAGATCGATACTACTCGTAAGTATGTTGGGTATGCTGACAAGATTGGACTCAGAGATTGGGACAGCAGTGAGAAGTTCGATGCATTGTGGGAGGAAGGCACTGTGGACTTCGTCAAGAAGAGGCTAGAAGGAGTGATGAAGAAACATAGAGATGAATGAATATAAATATATCATGTGTGTATGCTAGTTGATGACTGTATATATAGTTAAGGTTTTCTTTCACTTTGGAGGTGGCAGCAACAGCACGTCCTTCTTTGGTGGAAGCTTCTTAGCGGCATCACCAAATTCTCTCACTGTGATCTCACACTTCACTTCTCTACAGAGGTCCTTCTTCTTACCTTGTGGGACATTCTGTAAAAGCATCAAACCGGATGATCTCTCAAGTGCCTCGACGGGCACGGCAAACTGTTCAAGCGGAGTGTCGTTGGAAATGACGTCGTTTGGAAGCACAAATGCACCCACTGCCAACTCGCCATTCTGCTTCTCCCCCACAATCATCTTGAAGAAGTGCGTTGGGACGGCAATGTTTGGTGGGTTACCAATGACCTCGTAGGACACACGCCATTTCCCATCCGGGCCCTTCTTTGGTAAGTAGAGAGGACCCGTGACGATACGCACCGATGGGTACACTTTGGTCATGTCACGGGCAAAGAACTCCAAATGGGCCCAGTAGTCTCTGTTGAAACCGTCGCCGACCTGAGGAGACATGTTTGTAAGGAGGAAAGTCTCATCCATCGCCTCTTGTGAGAACTTGGCGTTGGCTGCTGGTGCCTGGTGGCCTCTGTCGTATCCCGAACGGAAGTAGTCTCTCAACAAAGCTCTGAACTGCTGTGGGATCTTCTCATCTTCCTTGAAGACGGACTTCTTGCGGTCCACGTCCCCGGTACGCTTCAGGGACTCTGCGGTGATGTGTTCCACGACGTAGTAAGGGTTACGCTTCTGACGGTCGTAGCAGGAGACGTACTCTTTGTAAGTGTGGAGATCGTGAACAGGGCCGGGGAATCCATACTTGAAGAACTCCGATGGGTTCACAGATGGGGCACCTGGTGTTGCCGGTGTGCCAGGGGAGGATGAAACTGGGAGAGATGGCGGATACGATGAGGAAGATGGGGTCTCTGTAGCCGTAGAGGAGGAGGAGGATTTGCCCCAGAAGAAGTTGGCCACGACCGCAGAGGCACCGGCACCGAAAAGCCCACTGGCAACGTATTTGGACATCCTTGGGAGAGACTTGGGCGTGTGGGTTATAGGAGAGATCCCGGAATGATGAAGAGAGAAGAGATCGAAGAGATCGAAGAGACGCTAAAATTTCGGCATTGTGGGAAAGTGCGAGATTTGTTAACTGGCGATAAAAAGGTACGGACGGTTTGAAAATACTATAGAGAGAGCTACCAATTGATAGCACTATCTTACAACTACGTAACAACAACAAGAGAGCCAATGAGTTCTCCTCCACTGACCACTGTGATCTTCTCCAACGTCCCTGCAGGATGGCTGGTGGGAATCGACTGTCAGTTCTTCAACACCAACGAGGTATTAAAGGGAATCAAGTCCATCCCCAGTGGGATCCACACTGTCCATTGGGCTCCAGACTCATCCAGTGTCCGTTCTGGTTTCTACTTTGAGGCTCATGAGGGCGATGTGCATTATCTGTATTGGGACGGCAAGGAGGAGAAGATGCTGATAGATGATGCCATTGGGGAGATCAACACCAACAGAGAGAGAGAACAACTGCCACAGTACTATCCATACATGGTGGCGTGTCCCGAGGATCCACAATGGGAGAAGCTTACAAGACACATCAGACCACACCTGCTATAGCATATCCTTCCACAAAACTACCACATGGACTCAGTGTTGACCTCCACCGACGAGAACAACGTCCTCTTGGAAGCCATCAAGAGAGGTGCACAAGAAAGAGGTAACACGGTCAGTAACGACCCAGTGGTACAGTCCATCATCGACCAATCCGAAGAAGAGATCAGATACACACCGATCAACTTACGAAACACCACACGGCCACATAGCACGCCATAGTAGAAGACCAAAGACACGCTGGATAAGTCGTGGTATGTCGAAAACCTCATCACTACACACTACAACGGGAACAGTTCTTATATGTTGGGGGAGTTTCAACTCGCATACGTCAACATGATCATCTATGCCAATTACAGCAGTGGTATGCAATGGCTCAAGTTCATCAGACTTGTTCTGTACTGCTAGGACATCACTGTCTCCAGGACGCAATGGTTCGAGGAATGGATTGATCAGCTGATGGTGATGCTTGAGAGATTCCCAGAGGACTACGCCGATGAGTTTGTGGATGCAGATTTCTTCCAAGTCGCAGTGGGTGAGTTTGAGTATAACGTGAAGGAACTGAGACTACACTCTTTGGTAAGGAAAGTCGTGGACCTAAAGGCATTACTCATGAGCAAATTCGACATACAGGTGCATGGGCTCGTGGAGGAGGACGATGAAGATGGGCCTGTGATTGTGGAACTTTGAAGTCTGGTTAGATCGAGTAGATGTTCTCTTTCAAACGACACTCGACAAAGTCACACGCCTGATGAAGTGGGATGGCAACCACTGTGTTCGTTGCATGGTCTATCAGGATTGGCGTGTTCTTATAATCGCTGTACTTCCAGTCTTTAGGGATGTCCTCCATCAAAGTTTTGTCCCCCGGTGAAAGTGTCTTGAGCGTATAGTTCTTAACCTCTGCGGTGTCGTTGTGCACTTTGAGCCAGTATCTGTTGTCAAAGAGGAAATGATCTGTGGACGAGTGTGGCATCACTATGAATGTGTATGTGATCGGAACGGGAGGTGTCTGTCTCTCTATACTCAAATGGATCCCTTCTTCCGAGTCCTTCGTCGTCCATTGTAACTGTAGTAAGGAGAATGTGTCGTCCTTAGATGTGTCCAACAATCTGGGGACCAAGTTCAGTAGCTTAGCTGAGCTGTAGTGGTAGTTTCTCGAAGGCGATAGCGGATAACACATCTTGAACAGAAGCTTGGTCAAGACCATGTCGGTGATGTTTGGTAGCTCTGATGTCGGTATGTCCATCACAATACCACTGGGGCAGTGTCTGATGCGTTTCCCAGATAACAGATTCTCATACAGTCTCTTTGCCTTCACGTCCACTCTGTGATTGAACCTCATCGCGGCTTTGTAACCGGTAAGCATTTTCTATCTGGTATGGTCGTTATCCTGGAGATACTTCCTCACAACGTTTCTCAATCCATAACTCTCGTCAAAGTTGGTGAAGTCCTGAACCCACTCGAGCCCATTCTCCAAACAGTACTCATATAGTTTCTCCTTCTCCACATCAAGCATCGGACGGACCAAGACGGGTCTCTCTGGTCTCAAATTAACAGGTGCTCTACTCCACTCAGCCATACCAGCTAGTCCAAACACTCCGGAGTTCTTGAGTAATCGTATGCAATAAGTCTCCAATTGATCGTCCAAATGGTGTCCCAATAGTATATGCTGTATCCCCAGACTATAACACACCTCTGAAAGTGCAGCATATCGTTTCACTCGGGCTTCCTCTTCGATCATCTTCACTGTACTGGAAGAGACACCTTGAGGTGCAGAGTCCAGGTGGATATCCATCGTGTGATATTGTCTATCGAGCCCCATTTTCTTCAACTGTTGGCGTATCAGTGACTGTTCCAAATGTGCAGTGGGTCTGAGATTGTGATTGATCGTTATGGGGAACAACTAAATGTCGTGTTTTTGGGCATATCTCTAGGAGAGATGGGTCAATGCCATGGAATCAACACCTCCAGAGAGTGCGATAGCCAGCTTCTTCGGTGTCTGGTTGGCATGCCGCTGGAATATTCTCGTGATTTTGTTGTTGAAATGTGAGAGCAATGACATTTCGCTAGTATATACCCGAATCTGGTGTGCTGTTCATCTGTTACAAGTTGGTACTCAACTGTTTAAACTGTATGGGCTCTTGTTATCTGCCATGTTTACACGTGTCGGTAACAACCGCGAAACCGATCTGTATCGACGCACCGAGCTGGGCTTCGTACATCAGCATCTTCAGCTACGTGCTGTCAAATTCTAAGATACAACCATCCCATAACTCACTGACATCTATAGGTGGCTGTCATCACACACTAGAGATGACCGAGAGTCCCACTTTGCTTACCGCGCTGGCAAACTCGCCAAACAAGCCGCATGAGATCCTTCATTGGCACTCCCAACTGCACGCCAAACTCGCCGATGCCAACTCCACCAAAGACATACCCGCCCTGCTGAAAGAACTAGATCAGCAAATTGATTTCCTACAGGATGATAGAAACAAGGATCTCTTAGAGTCTCTCAGTCAGCCGCTGTGGGTGGCAATTGCATAGAACTACGCGTTGATTCTCACACAATCACGAGCAGGTCTCTTCGACACCGCCAACAGACATGTCGGTATCTTCACAGACTCCAAAAGACCGGCCAAGCTTCGATCATTGAGTTGTGTCATCTTGACCTCTCTCTACATGTCTTTTGGTCGTGAGATTGTCTCGTTCATTCCAGTGCTGTTGACCACCATCCTCAAGACTTTGAAGAAAGAGAAGAACACTTTATAGTTGGCGGAGCTATGGTATGCCCTATTGAGACACGGTGGAAAAGAAGAGCTGGGAACTTCATCCATGACAAAATTCATCAAACTGTTGAAATCGGTGGATAACATTGAAGCTCTAACGGTGCTTCATGGATCTCTCGGTTCCTGCTTGAGCCATACCGCTTTGGATCCAACAGCATTCAAGACATCATACCAACACATCTTGCTCAATGGACTTAAACAACACAAAAAGATCAGAACAGCCACTGCGAAAAGTATTGCTGAAGCATTCATCGGCCTTAATTGGGACCTGCAAACTGCTCTGGGAGTATACACCGATCTGTACCTGGACAGCAACCACACAGAAGAGCAAGTTGGACTCGTCGAATCACTTGTCTACTTTGTGCATCTCAACATCGTGCATAACCCAGGATTCGTATCTCAAAGCATCCAACAGATCATCACATCCATCCTCGACATCTACAACCACGAGCGTTTCCATGCATTCTGCCTCAACAGAAAGTACCGCTCGGTCAACCACTTGATCTACTTCTTCCAAAACACTCTCTCACTTGTTGGTGAATCAGGCCAGGCATTCATCTTGGAACATACAATCATGCCAATGGTTAACTCTGAAGAAAATCCGTGGAAACTGATCACACTGTTGAAGCTCTCCGTCATCATTCTCTCCTACGCTTCAAGTCTCTCGGATACCCGTGTGGAGAAGTACCGTATCACTCTCTGGAAGCTCTGTCTCGCTGCAAACTATGAACTCCAAGCCAATGCCATCTTGGCGCTCAAGGAAGTGGCCCGCAAATCTCCCGTCATCATCAAGGAACTCTTGGAGACTTGTCTAAATGAGTTGGTGAACAACGCTAAGCAGCAGGCCTCCGACAAGATCTCTTTCAAATCACACGGTCTTGCCCTCATCATCGCTAACCTTGTCCCATTAGCTAACCAAGACTACGTTCCACAGGTTGTTATTGAAAACATTTGGAGATCATGTGTTGAAGCCATCAAAGAGCACAAGACCGTTACAGAGCAGAACAAGTCTATCCTGGTGAATCACTGGATTGCCCTCTGTGGTGTTTTCACATACAACGATAACAAACAGTATCTCCAATCACTGACAGATGAATTCATGACACTATGGGAGTCTTTGGAGCTCACTGGTTCCATCTCGTCTTCGCCAATTGCATGTCTCGATGTCATCAACCACGCACTCACTGCTCTGTTGACCTTCTTGCACAACGTTGAGGTGAGGTCTCATGTGTCCAAGTACTTTGTGGAGTCACTGAACCAGTTGAGAACGATATCGAGTACTTTGAAGATGAACAGCACAGCAGAACCTTTGGTGAACATGATTAAGAAGAGATGTTTCCAGATTTACTTGGTTTCCGTGGACTACGTCAAGTCTGAAAACAGTTCCATCATGATCCAAACCATCGCTCAGTTTGCCGACTTACCAAACTATGAAACCTTGGTGAAGAACGAGCACATCACTCCATGGACGAAAGATGACGGGTTCAGTAATGGTTTGACTTCCAAGTTCAAAGGAGTGGTCACTGATGAGTTGATGATTAAATTCAAAGATGTTGAATACTCTGCCAGTCCAAAGGAATACAGCATCGACACGGTCAACGTCCCACACGGCTCCTTCACAAACGGTTCAATCAAGAGCTGGAACCATGACTGTACATGGTTGAACGAACTGGAATGCTCTTTGTCCTGCCCTGTGTCAGAAGCATTGGAGCACGACTTGTTCCTTCCCCTCTTTGGTCGCTATTCATTGAATCAGTCATTTGCTCCACCAACAAGAATCGCAATTGTTGATACAGCTATGGAAATCTTCATTGCAACTTTCCCATACTTGTCTACGAAAATTCAGTTGTCACTTTTGGAGACTCTACGTACCCATTTGCTCTCGAAGTCCACCAACACGTCAACAAAGACTGCACAGGCCATCAATGCATCTATTGTTCTACATAGTGCTTTGCTCATTGCTCACAGGGAAGGCTTGAAGTTTGATGTCCAAGTGGGCACAGTGCTGCTTGAAACCATGAAGGAGCTCTACCATACACATCCTTCGTCGGAACTGCTGGTGACAAACTCTGAGTCTGTGGGACTTCTTGTTTCAATATGTCCTCTGAAGGAGCAGATCCCTATCTTTATCAAGAAGATCTTCGATGATGATGCGTCTGACTCTCGTGCATTCAATGCTTTGATCTTGAGTTACATATACCAGTACAACTCATCCCATTTCAGTGACATCATGTCGGTATTGATCAAACTGGCTCAGGATCCTCACCCAACGGTGCATGCTTGGTCAATGGACTCCCTCGCAACCATTATCGATCATCATTTGGCTATGAGCACAGTTGTTGCAGTTCAGGTACTACAGGTGTTGGAAGTGTGTTACCTCGAAGACAAGTTTGGCAGGTACTCCGTGACGAACTATTCTAACTTGAACACAGCGTCGGATTCCAATGCGGTGCTTGCTAGGGTGTTGAGAAGTGTGGTCACAAGTCTTGGTCCTGATGTTGCTGAATTGGAGAAACACTCGAGAGATATCATCAAGTCGCTCATCTCTGGGTTTATGTGGTTTGAAACAAACACAAACACTCTGTTGGAGATCGTGAAGCTGGTCCAAATCTTGAGCGTGTACGACCCAGTGTTGTTGGAATCCTGGGACATTGTGAACATCTTGAAGTACCTGATCCAGTGCAATCTCGCCAAAGTAATTGGTTCAGAGTTGACAATCAACATCTACGAGGAGAGAAACGAGATCTTCCCAATCACATCCAGTGAGAAGTTGCTTGACCTCACGTTTGATTTTCTCTCTCAACTGGTGAAGACAAAGGAAGACAAGAAGTTCATTTCAGTTGCTGAGCCTTTATTGTGGATCTCGTTGGAACGTACACCAGACTCGGCCATCTTGGCCAACCTCATCTCACAATGGATGGAGTCCACGTATGATATGACGTGGTTTGTGAAACTGCAGAGACTCTTTGGTGCCTCCAAGCAACAACTCCAAGCTAGTGTGATCAAGGAGAACCACCGCATCCTGAGCAAATACACTCACAAGAAAGTGGTTGTTGATGTGAAAGACGAGGAATCACAGTCCATCACCAATACCGCATCTCAGGACGAAACCAAAGGCGAGGCTGTGTCGTGGAAGTTCCAGTACCAGGTTCTTCTCCTGATCAGACAGCTGTTGTCGTTTACATCCAAGGATAAGAAGTTGTACGATGAGCTTTCTACTAAGATCTCGGATCTCATCAAACTGTCATTTGCAGCATCGACGTCATCAGCAGATCAGCTTCGTCTTTTGGGAATCAAGTTCCTTGGTGATATCATCACTCTGTACGCTCCTGCTAGAGACCCACTATACCCAACGATGTCACTGTTGGAGCAACAACAGGCACAAATTACATCTGCATTGACACCTGCTTTCCAACACGACTCATCTCCTGTTCTTGTTGCAGAAGCCATCAAGGTGATTGCGATGTTCATCGGATCCCGTGTCGTTAATGTGTCCAAATTGGGGAGAACCATCAAGATCCTCATTGGCGCTCTGGAAGACTTGAGTACTCATGATGTGGAGGATGAGTTTAAGGTGGGTGATGTGGTCATCACGAGTGAAGTTGGACAGAGAAGGGTCAAGCTTGCAATCCTGAATGCTTGGGCAGAGTTGAGATGTTTGAACAAAGGTGAGAACAAAGAATTGGATGGCCTGGTTGATGAACATATGGACTTGTTGTTGCCACAGTGGATCAGCACTTTGAAAGAGTTTGCCCTTTTCAAGCATGGTACCACTATGACTAATGTTGATGATGAGCTGTACTCTGAATGTTGGATCAACTTGGCTGACGTAATTGGTTCAATCACTTCTGATGATGTTTCAAAAATCACTGAGTTGTTGCAGAACGATGCCATTGGGTTCTACTACATGCTCTATTCACACTGCATCTTCTCCTTGTTGAAGAGCACGGAGGATAGAGTGAGAGTTCTTGAGGTATTTGTGAAGATCTTGGGATTCAAGGACCTTGTGAAGTTGGTTTATCACGATGCGATCTTCCATGAGACTTTGGAAGTGTTAGAGCGTCTTGTTGTTACTGGAGAAGTCTCGGAGAAGCTGATCTTGTTGGACATCACCACCAAGTTGTTCACCAATTACTTCGATATGAGCTCTGATGAAGAGTTTGGACACAATGCAGACAAGTTGTTTGAGATTCTGCGTCTCAACTTACAATCTGTTACCAAGTACATCTCCAGGGATCACGAGGAGACTTTCGAGATGACACAACAGGAGACGCAGCTGGTGAAGAAGAGTATCAACACCATTACAAAGATGACCGCCTACTTCCCAGATATGATCAAGCAGGATCTCTATGCCACGTTGTTGTCCGTGATCACCAACGCTTATAACAACACAGCTATGAAGGATGTGCTCGTTCCATTGGTGTTGCCTACCGTGAAGGACATCAGTCGTGAGTTGTCCCAGAGTGAAGACTCCAGCATCATCAACAGTTTCTACCGGTGTATCAAACACACGTTGGTTACTCCCTCCATCGCCATTGCCACCATTAGTGTTTTGCTCACTACTTGCAACGACACTTTGCAATTACAGGCAGAGGATGTTGACATCATAGTGTCTACGATTGTTGATGCTTTGAAGAACCAGGAGAGTGTTGCTATTGCGACTCACGCTGTGAAGTCCATTTCCACCACCACTGGTAATGCCACTATGCAAGTTGTCCAGGGGCTTGTTCCTGCATTGGTATGTGAGTCTCTTCACTCGGGTGACTCTAGGATTTATGTTGAGCTTCTTGTGTTGATCTTGAGACAACATCCAAGTGTGGATTTGTTCAGTATCATTGTGCCTCTGTTGTTGGAGTTGAGTGACGGGAAGGGTGTTGAGATGGTGGAGTATTTGCATAAGAGAATGATGGCATTGATCCAGCTTGACCCTGTGTCATTCAAGAGTGTGTTGAATGGGTTGGATCAGGGACAGAAGGAGCGTTGTGAAGCATTGGTGAAGATGAGCAGCTCCGGGGTGGTTGAAGGACACGGTGGTGAAGACACTATCCAGCTCAAGACTTTCTGATGAGTGCTACGATGAAAATAGAGAATCTGATATGCTTAGTTTACTGTTTAGTAGCATTCATGTGTTTTCTGTAGTCGAAGTTGAGATCGAACATGTTGAGGATCTTATCAACCAGGGACTTTGTTGGGGCGATGTTGGAGAAAAGGGCCAATCTACCTGCTTTGGTACCTTCATATACCCTCAGTGTGTTAACATTTGCCTTCTCGATCTTGTCCAAGACTCTCTTTGCAAACACAGCCGGGTCCATGGCATCCACTGTGTTTTCTTGTAACTTCTGTGCTCTCTTGGAGTATACCTGCTGATACTCGGGGAAGTCATACACCGATCCAGCTTTCACCGATGAGACACCTGAGGAAAAGATGTTTGTGTTGATGTATCCACCAATGACGTCTATCACTTTGACACCAAAGTTACGCATCTCACATTGTAGAGTAGCTGCGTATTGGTCTAGTGCTGCTTTTGAAGTGGTGTAGAGACAGTTGGAATGCAGTGGGATACCTTTAGTGACTGACCCACTGAACGCGATAGTTCCCTTGGCCTTGATGATGAGTGGTGCAAACTCTCTAACGAGTCGCATGTTGGCGAAGAGGTTGAGTTCGAATAGTGATTGGATCTGTTGGTCTGTCATGTCTGTGGCCAGTGAGACCTCGACCCTCCCGGCGTTACAGTACAGGAAGTCGAGTGTGCCTTCATTCTCTTGGTGGACTTGGTCACGTACCTTCTGGACTTGTTCGTTGGAAGTGACATCCATCACAAGAGGAACCACATGGGATGAAGGTTGGAACTAGGAAAGAGTCGCATCATGGAAGTGAAGGTCTGTGGCATAGACTTTGTAACCTCTCTTGAGGAACTCCACTGTGAGGGCGCGTCCAATTCCGGAATTTGATCCTGTAACGAGCGCAGTCTTGTGAGAGGAATGTGCTGTTGATGGTTCGGTGTGCATCGTTGATGAGCTGGGAAGTGAGTGTGAGTGTGTGAGTGTGTGAGGTTGTGGTGGAAACGTATGAAGCTGGTACGAAATAGACACGAGGCGTTGATGGTGTCTTTATACCAGCAGTGAGCACCCAATTTATCGCCTTATGCCTTACAAAGGTTGAGATACATCCTCAGACTACCCATGAACCGCGGCTGTTTGGCGACGGTTGGGCTCGATTCATGTATGGGGATCAGAATCCGGGCACGTACAGAAAGCTGGTTGTGCATAACTAGACATGGACTGACGTGTTGGATTGGTGGGAAATTTGGTGGGCTGCCGAGAGAACTGGAAGCTCGGAACTTGGAAGATAACGGATCGTATCTGTTTTATCTGGGGTACTTCCAGAGCATGGATGGACACTGAGATTGATGTATGTCGTACTAAAGTGTTTCCATTGTCTTGACGATACGATGTCCCATTTGAGGTCAGGCCTTGTTTCAAATCGAAACAAGTCGTATACTTCCCGGCGGGATTTCATGCCGGTTTGCCGTTTGATGTTCGTAACTTCTGACTTCTACAACTTCTGAGCCGGTCGGCACAAGTCTCAAAGCGGATACGTTGAAGATTACATAGATGATGACAGAGATGATAAGATGGATATTCAGTAAGCTTATCTTCTTCCTGCTGGCAGTTTACCCCACTCACATTATCGTACCTCGATCTAGGACAACGCCTCATACACCGGTGAAGGTACCTGGTACACACAGCAATCCCCGAAATACCACGGTCCACGCCCCACGTAAATCCCGAGATCCCGTCATAAGCCATGGCCTTAGGAATCAAAATTACTACACTTCATCACAAAATATTAAGTCATTAGCATTAAATATCAACACAGTAATAATTACATCAGCAGAAGAAGTTGTAAGTTTTCTTCCACCATGGCATCAGCTTCCACTGTTCTCTCAGCTCGGCTTTCTCCTGCTTGAGCAACTCCACGTCTGGGTAACGCTTACCGGTGTCCAAATCAACCTCATCCAGTGGAGTCCACAATCTCTTGAAGAACTGACCAGAAACGGCTCTGTAACACATCCACACCACAATCATCAATGGGATGGAGAGACAGTTCTGGAAGAACACGGTGACGTCTGCTGGAGAGCCCAATGGCCAGATGGAGATCCAAATCTCACCAATGATCACAACGGCAAAGACAACAACACCGATGAAAGAGCCATAGATACCCAACGTGGCCTTGTATCCCAGCTCATCAGTGGATCTGCCCTGTTTCCACAAGGCGAGTCTGAATCTGATGTGGGCGACACAGATAGATCCCCATGTGAAGAAGGAAGAGATGGAACAGAGGGAGAACAACCAGGTGAACACGGTGCCCTGGTTGGCAGATGCAACGAGGAAACACAAGAGACCAACCACAGCAGCAACCAAGATACCAACCAATGGACGGCCTTCGTTATCGATGTATGCGAAGATCTGTGGCAATTGGCCAGAGGCACCAAGGGCCTGGATCACTCTCGAAGAGGCAAAGATACATGAGTTGGCCACAGACAACACAGCAACGAGGATGATGGCGTTCATGAAGTGTGACACGTGGACACCAAAGTTACCGGTGTTGGCCAATGCAATGACGAATGGAGAAGCGGTGATATCCTCGGAGGTGCTACCACCAAGGAGACGCTCATCGGTGTATGGGACCAAACAGGAGATGACGACGATGGTGGTGATGTAGAACAAGGAGATACGCCAGAACACCTGCTTGGTGGCTCTAGAAATGGACTTGGCCTCGGTTTCAGCAGACAAGATGGACAATTCGGAACCACCAAAGGAGAAACCAGCAGAGATCAATGTCGAACAGATGGATTTCAACACTGGCTTGACAAAGGCACCAGGGTCGTGCCAGTACTTGGCTCCGATGTAACCAGTGGTGTTGTTTGGACCACCACCGCAGATGAGCACAATACCAATGATGATGAAGATGATGATGGCAATGACCTTGATGATGGAGAGAAGGAACTCGGATTCACCATACGCACGCACACCAAACAAGTTCAAACCAACGACAAAGACCCAGAAGATACCAACCCAGGCAACAGGGTCGATCTGGTCGTTCCAGTAGCTCACAGTCATGGAGGCACCAATCAACTCGGATGGCAAAGAGATCAACCAAGACAGAGCATAGTTCGAGGCGATGGTGAAACCAAGTGCTGGGTCAACAAATCTGGTAACGTGAGCAGCGAAGGACCCATTGACAGGGTAAGCGACAAGCATCTCAGCACCGGCTTGGATCACACAGTAGATACCCAACCCAACGATACCGAAACCGATCAAACAAGCACCAGGGCCCAATGCGATGGAGTAACCCAAACCGATGAACAAACCGGTACCAAGAGTACCACCAATGGCGATCATTTGCAAATGACGGGTCTTCAAAGCGGCTTGTTTAACTGGTTGGTGAGCGAGGATGTAGTTACGACGTTGTTGAGCATCCATTGTCTCCATCAGCTTGTGGTCCAATTGTGGTTCATTACGGGCAAAGGAGTGCTTGACACGAGACCAGAGTGGTTTACGGTCTCCCTTGAAAGAAGATGCGGAAGAAGTGGAGGCCTCATTGGCCATACTCTTCTGCTCGGTGAATGACATGTGTAGAAGGGGTGAAGGGATAGAGTGGGAAAGCAGGTGTGGCAGTTAGTTGGACAAGTCGTATGGTTTGATATCAAGAGTGAGAAAATGAGCAGGGTCTCCCTTAATAAATTTTCTCCCTCCCGTCCTCATCGACACAAATTTCTTTTTCATGGTCTCAGTCTTCAGAGTCTCAGACTTTATCATCTCGGAGAAATTTTGGCTGCCAGCAGCTTGGCGGACAATCTGCAGTGTGCAGCCCTACGGAAGATCTACTAGAGATGAGGTCAACGTTTATTGGATTTGGACCATGAAGGCACACAATCGGAGATAAAAGATAGGATGATTGATGATTGTGGGGTTGATAAGTCTCACTACCTAACAACTAGTACTTGAACTCTCCCTTCCCATCTAATTTGGAGTCAAATTCTCCACCGCATCGTCGTACGGCTTTGCCAAAAATTACTGTAAAAATCGGCGTTCTGGCGGGCTTATGTGTAGAGCCTCTTATTTCTTTTTATTGGTAGGGGAAGCACAATTACCTATCTCGTATGGTTTCCCCTATTTTGGTATTACACTACTATTTTAACGTAATATTTTACTAACAGTGTATTTATTTCGCGAAAAAAAAAAAAAAAAAAAAAAAAAAAAACACCGCTCAA
>JAKVQR010000316.1:0-24678 GCA_030462915.1 Petasospora meyerae | reverse complement strand
TTAAGGCGCTTGACTCAAGATCAAGTATCGTAAGATGCATGAGTTCGAATCTCATAGGATCCATTATTTTTTTCTTTTTTAGGGTGATCTGCTTACATAAGCAGATTAAGCGTCGTTAATCATTATAATCAGTACGTACTACTTCACACTATTTTCAATTATTGATTCACGGTATTAGTATGAATCATTTAGATGTCTATCGTTAATTTGAATCAGACTCCTTTACCTTACATTCCTACTAACTAGTCGGTAGGTGCTTCTATCACTTGTGTATGAAGCTAGCATGGTGCCAATTATCAAAATTTAAAACTAGCAGCTGCACGTGCTATGGCGCCATTTGAAGATAGGACATCGTTCATTTGCCCCATCTCACGATATTATGACGCTTGATTTTGGAGTCAATGGGTCACCTGTCATTCGGGTATAAATACTAAAAGCCTCGTCACCGTTAGCAGGACCTCTTTGCTTGTGTGCTGTGTCACAACCCCAAAACACTCTATTCATCCGCCTCGCATACTCTGCAATGCCATCACACTTTGACACTTTACAACTTCATGCCGGCCAGGAAGTCGAAGGCCCACACAGACCTAGAGCCACTCCAATCTATGCTTCTACATCTTATGTCTTCGAGAATTCTGAGCATGGTGCCCAGCTGTTTGGCTTGGAGAAGCCAGGATACATCTACTCAAGAATCATGAACCCAACCACTGATGTCTTCGAGAAGAGAATCGCTGCTTTGGAGAACGGTGCTGCTGCCCTTGCCGTGTCGTCTGGACAAGCTGCTCAGTTCACAGCCATTGCTGCTTTGGCACACGCAGGTGACAACATTGTCTCCACTTCTTACCTTTACGGTGGTACTTACAACCAGTTCAAGGTTGCCTTCAAGAGATTTGGCATTGAGGCCAGATTCGTCCAGGGAGACAAACCTGAAGACTTTGAGAAGCTATTCGATGAGAAGACCAAAGCTGTGTACATAGAGTCTATTGGTAACCCAAAGTACAACATTCCAGATTTCGAGAAGATTGCTGAAGTTGCGCACAAGCATGGAATCCCTCTCGTTGTGGACAACACCTTTGGTGCCGGTGGATTCTTTGTCAAGCCACTGGATCACGGCGCAGACATTGTTGTTCACTCTGCCACTAAGTGGATTGGAGGACACGGTACTACCATTGCCGGTGTTGTTATTGACTCTGGAAGATTCCCATGGAAGGACTACCCAGAGAAGTTCCCACAGTTCTCACAGCCCTCTGAAGGTTATCATGGATTGGTTCTCAATGAGGCTTTGGGAAACTTGGCCTTCATCGGTCATGCTAGAATTGAGATCTTGAGAGACCTGGGTCCAGCTTTGAACCCATTCGGTGCCTTTATGCTTCTTCAAGGTTTGGAGACATTGTCATTGAGAGTGGAGAGACAGGCCTCAAACACCTTGGCCTTGGCTAAGTACCTGGAGAAATCTGAGTACGTATCATGGGTTTCATACCCTGGTCTGGAGAACCATCCATATCATGAAAATGCGAAGAAGTATCTTTCGAATGGATACGGTGCAGTTCTGTCCTTTGGTGTGAAACCATTGGCACAGAAGCCACAGGATCCTTTCCAGGCTTCAGGTCCACAGGTTGTTGACAACTTGAAGATTGCTTCTAACTTGGCCAACGTTGGTGACTCGAAGACACTTGTCATCACTCCATGGTACACTACTCATCAGCAGCTCGGAGACGAGGAGAAGATTGCCTCTGGTGTTACTGAGGATCTCATTAGAGTGGCTGTTGGTACTGAGTTCATTGACGACATTATTGAGGACTTCGAGCAAGCTTTCAAAAAGGTCTTTGCTTGAACCCGTTACTTCCTGTGAATAGTTAATGCGTATGAAAGGTAAATGATAGAGTTTGGATACTTCGGTCTAGGATTTTGATACAGCTAGAGTATACCTATCATCTGGGACGTGTGTCGAGACTCGAGAGTCGAGCTTAAGTTGACGCATAGAGGAAAATAAGGTGCATAACGTCAAATCAGGCACAATCCACAAACTGCGTACGTACACCCTCTGGTCAGCTCTACAACTTCACATATAAGTTGCTGAGTGCTGAGGGATATTCGAGGTGAAGTCATTTGTCATTTCACAAATTCCTGAATATCAAGTGAATCAATTGCGTAGTCAAGTAGTAGTAGGGTATTGATATTATGTACCTGGGTCGAAACCTTCCTCTTTGATGGAGGATTGCGCTGTCCACAGTATATGGCTCACGATCGAGTGGCCGTACCACTGATCAAAAAGATAAGGGTGTCAACAACGCTGAAATTTTCCGTGCGTGCTGGCAGATCACCCGGAGGCTCGGAGTTACAACCACACGAAAGATTGCTGCTGATTGGGTAACTGAAGGACATACGTTGGTTAGCATAGATATACTTCCACCATTGTACCAACATTGGTCTATATCCACATTGTAGACTCCATCATAGTCTGTTTGCGTGTCTGTGTGTGACTCGATTTCCCAGCGCGTGCGTGTGTGTCCCGTCCCGTACGCGTCCGCCTCTTCGCGCTCGACAGCCTGCTGTGCAAACCGCAAAATGTCCCGGACAACCAGAGTGGACACCCTCGATCATCGATGCCTATAAAAAAACTCGATGCCCACCCATCAAACGAAGGGAGGAACTCGAAAAGCAACACCAGCGCACCCTATTTGACACATCGAGACCTATCAAACAAGGAGAAACAGGTACACTCTCCTATACATACAGTATCTGGCTTCACCAAACCTCATCGTCGTCTTGAATCCCCATCTCAGCGAGACTTTTCACTGGACACCCCATCTGGAATTGACACCCCCAAATATCCAACTTCGACTACAACATGTCGTGGGAGTACGCCTTCACCAGCAGTCGCTCACAGCACCCTATGGAGAAAGGGCCATTGGATCTCAGCAACCAGACACCAGATCTCTTCAAGCCACAGAGCTCTTTCTCCAGCGTGTCGTCGAACTCCACCCACAGAAGCAGCATCACCACAGCGGACTTTGTCACTGAGAGCGAGATGGAGCAGAAACTTCTCCCACACGATCTTTGGGGAGACCAGTACTCTTCTTCAAACACCACCCCACCTTCTAGTGTTGATCCCTGGGGCCCTCCAGGATCGCATCTACCTTTCTTGTCCACACCCCTGGACAAGCCAACACCTGGGACCGCATCGCCTGTTGGAATGAACCATATACTCACGCCGGCGATTCAAGGTCATCAGCCATCACTGTACAACCTCCAACCACTTTCTAACGCATCATCTTCATCCACTCCGCTGATGACCCCTCCTCACCAGTCTTCTACTCCTCAGTATTCCACGCAGAACACGAACACCATGCTTCAGACATACCAGCTGCAACAGCTATACCTTGAGCAGCTCCAAATGCAACAGCAGCAACAACATCAACAGCAACAGCCACAACATCACAGCAACTACATGCAGAATCCGGTGTTCCTTCAGCAGTAGACTCAACTCGTCTCTCAGCAGTTGCAACAACTCCAGGCACAACTCTTACTACAACAGCAACAGATCGAGTCTCTCAATGCCAAGAAGGCAGATATGGATAAGCTTCCATTGACCGAAGAGAACCTCACTCGGCTACAGCACTCTCCGTCTGCCGAGAAGACTTCATTGAACCCAACCAACAGCAACGCCAACAACAATAACAAGTCCTCTCACTCGTCCGAGAACAAGTCTACTGTCAATACAGACCTCTACAAGACAGAGCTGTGTACCACTTTTGAGAAGATGGGTGCCTGTCCATACGGAAACAAGTGCCAGTTTGCCCATGGAGCTGCGGAGCTGAAAACTGTCCAGAGAGGCGCCAAATGGAGGTCCAAACCTTGTGCCAATTGGTCCAAAACTGGAACGTGTCGTTACGGAAACAGATGTTGTTTCAAGCACGAGTGATTCTTCCCTTCGACTATTTCTTTTCACCTCTGTGCTCTATTTATCACGACTAAATGAATTGACGACAACTTTATTTATAGACCAAATACCTCCGCAGTAGTGACTTACATGTAGTAGTAAATAGATAACAGACCCAATAAATTCCATTAAATAAGTACCCAAATTATAAGAAACACAGCAAAAGAAAAACGAGAAAACCAACAACAAGAAATGAAGGATAAGTGTGATGTCAAAATGCAGAAGCAACAGCGATGATGTTATAGTTCAATAAATCAGTCCTGAATACCCTGCCATTCCTCTTCATCTGCCTTCTCTTCCTCCTCTTCTTCGGCAGCAGCAGCAGCAGCAGCAGCAACATCAGCACCTTGTTCCTCGGAGGATTTCTGCTTCTTTCTAGGTCTCTCTTCATCCTCTGGAGGAGGCACAAACCATGGGATCTTACCTCTGTTGAAGTCGTTGATCACAAGCTTGGCGATACCTTGCTCATCAGGCTCACCACCTTTGAGAAGACGACCGTGCTTTCTAGCGAGCAGCTCAATGAACTCTGTGGCGTTGTTCCAACCTGAGATCTCATACGTTCTCTCCAAGTGTTGTCTTTGACATCTCTTCAGCACACCTGGAATGTATTGCTCGGCGTGGTTGACATGTTCCACTCTAACAACACCTCTGAACAGAATGTCCTCCTCAGAGTCCTTGGCAGATGGAGGCACGATACCGGGACAGTCAATGAGGAAGATCTTCTTCATCAGTGTGATGTACTGCCACACCTTGGTCTCACCAGGGATAGGAGCGACTTGACACACCTTCTTTCTTCTCAAGGTGTTGATGATACTGGACTTACCAGTGTTTGGGTACCCAATGAAACCCACAGAAATCTGCTTACGGTCAGGATGCAATGAAGAGAACTGACGAAGCAGCTGAATCAGAGAGCCCTTACCGAAGGAGTTTGTGATAGATGCATGGAAGGCAATCGTTGGATGGAACTTGGAGAGGTGTTTGACCCAGGCAGCCTGTAGGCAACTTGTGTTAGTAACTTGGTTGGAGTGGAACTTGTTCGTTTAGACTCTCTTTCCCATGGCGTGCGTTTGTGTTGCTGATGATCCCCTCGAACTATACACTGATTATACATAACTGAGAATGTGAGGGTCTTTACTAAGAAGCATCTTCAAGATGTGTTGGCTTAGCCTTCAGAGTTCAACTCATAAGACCCTCTGGAACCCCTGTGTGGCTGCAGTCAAAACGACCAAGTCACATTCCATCAAACCCAAAACGGGAAAGTTGGAAGCGGAGACCTCTTGCTCTTCCAAAGCCGTAACAGACATACTTTGTGGGTAGAAACTTGAGACAAGTTGAAAGACGTCCTGACAAAAGTCTTTGGTGTGTGGGAAGGAGGAGGAATCATCAGCGTAACTAGGAAACACAACCATATGGTAAGAGAGTTAGTAACAAAGGAGGGACAAAAAACAAATAAATCACATACCGCAACCCATGTTGGGACCAAATCACACTTGTTGAGGACGAAGATGAGGTGCTTGTGTGCAGCCTCCTTCTTGATGTACTGCTCCACAGACTCACACCTTGTTCCCAGAGGGTCTCTGGCATCGAGCACGTGTATCACCACATCGGAGGAGTCAATAACTTTGTACAGCTCGTTCCAGATACGCTTGGATTGACCCTTGTGGAAGATGGCCTCCTTGGCCTCAGCGGTCCACCCGTCGGTGTCCACTTCACCCATCAGACCCAGCGTTGTAGAAAGCTCCTTCTTCTCCTCGAATGCCTTAGCATCGTCCTCTGTAGCACCGGCAAGCTCTTCCAAACTGGAGACAGCCACTCTTGGTCTCTTACGTTGGGCCTTTGGACCAAATGTCTGTTCAAAGGACTCTGTTTCAAGAATGTTGGCAGTGGGAGACACGGTGGTGTCCTTCTCCTCCAACAACGACATGGGCAGCTTGTTTCTTCTTAATAGCACCTGGTAGGAGTCTGTCTTCTTCTCACCAAGAGCCTCTCTGAAATGGGTCAGGGCATCCTGGGAGATCACTCTGGTGTTGCCAAACCAACGTCTGTTTGGGTCAACTCTAGCAGTAGGAGCAGCGGTGTCCTGGAGAGCGGCAGCCTTGATCAATTCACCTTTCTTGTTACGAATGGCACGGCCTTGCTTGTACATGTTGAGGAAGGCAACCTTCTTTGCATCTCTGTAGAAGTTCTCACCCTTAACACGAAGGTTTCCGTCTCTGGTGTCATTTTCACGCACACGACGCTGTTTCTCTTTCTTTCCTGTACCCATTTTAGCTATGTAGTCAATCAATTAGGGAAAATAGTGGAGTATTTAATGTGGTTTGTGGGTATAAGGTGGAGCGGGAAGACAGGGCCAAAAAAATTTAGTTGGTAGGCTCATCGCAAAATTTTCAGAGCAGCTAAAAAAAAAAGAAATCTGTAAATCTGTGTGATTCTGACTAAGCATCACTAGTAAATTCAGGGCAGCGGCTATGAACTTCAAACGGCGATAAAGTCTATTGATATCTATACCGATCTATATAATTGATTCACAGCAAACTGGAAACAACCTTGTGAGGCTGGTCGTCGGTTTTGTGGATTGCCTTACCGTCAGCTCTGGTAGTGGTGACTCTTCTCTGCTCAAAGTTTCTTCTGATCCTATCATCATCGCCATCCTCTTTGCCTTTACTTTTCTTCATGTTCTCAATCATCTTGGATTTCTGCACATTCTGAATGAAGGTCTTGTTCATCTTACGGCCCTGCATGACCTCCATCTGCAACTTGACGTCTCTCACCTCTCTTTCCTTGGTGATCTGCTCCGTGAGGTCGTTCCACTTGAACCCAGACAGGTACTTGACGTTCATCACGTCGTCGTAGTAGAACGAGCCCTTCTTACCTCCCAGTGTGTTTCCATTGAGTGTTGAAGCACACAACTTAGCGTCTTTCTTTCTGTAGAACTCCGCCCAGCCTTCTTCGTACATGTACTTTTTGTTTCCTCCTCGTTTAGTTCTCTGTTTGTGTTTCTCCTCAGACTCTCTCTTCATGAACAGTCGATCAATAGGACCGAATCTCGACAAGATTTGTCTCATCTTTGTTGGTTTCATATATGGTGGGATCTTGGATAGGTAGACAACACCTCTTTTACCTTTGATCTCTTTCTCTTTCAGACCTTTGAGCTTGGACTTTCTGTAGAGCTCATTTAGATTGGTTTTCTCCTCTTCAGCGTCCTTACCGAGCTTTCCTGTTTTTTTGGAATTCGTTTGCTGATCTTCACTGGTAGGACGTGTGTTCTTGTCGGTTTTAGTGTCTTCTTTCTCTTCATCATCATCATCATCATCTTCATCATCTTCATCATCTTGGTCTTCCTCATCGGAGTTTTGTTCGAAAGCGTCGAACTTTGCCTTGCCACGTTTTGATGCACTTTTTGTCACTTGCCCATTTTCTTCATCTTCACTAAGCTGATCCATATCTTCATCTTCGTCATCATCTCCAAACTTGTTCTGCTTCTGTTGCTTCTGCTTGTTGAACCCACCGAAGAACTCCTCATCGGAACCCAAATCGTGGTGATCCTCGTCATGGCTGTCGTTTTCAAGTCCTAGTAAGTTATCCATTCTAGGTAGTATGATCTCAGCGACTCTATAATTCTCTTTCTCTCAGTCTATGGGGCTAGAACTGTTAATTAAAGACAATGGATTAAAACATCACGATGACATGCAAAGGCCAAAAAAAGTTTCTACACCGTTCGAGAAACAGCCAAAAATTCGTACGTCACTATTTACATAATCAGTACTGGTAGGAGCCACAACACAATGGCCATCAAACAACTCTCAACACTCAAACAGGTGATCTGTGGGTGGCCACAACGGCAACTTGTGGTGACATTAATGGCACAGAGTCAATGAAATCAGTCAACGTAGCGTTTTCATAGTCATACTCCTTTTGAATGAGGTGAATAGTACTGCTGATGTCTCCATTCTCCAAGACACTGATGCTAGCACGAGTGTGATACCAACCTTTGGTGTAGATCCAAGCAGAGCAAAAAGCCAACAGAAAGGAGCACGAGGTGACAGTCAATTGCAAGAGATTAGTAACAACAATCAATGTGCTGTAGTCCCTAACGACATTGTGAGAAGAAGGGCTGGTCACTAAAAGGGGATCATGAACAAGAAGAAGAAGGATCACCAGAGTTGTCTAAACAACGAGACATGTGAATTGCACCAATGCTGCAACAAGATTGCAAACGGTGGAGACTCTATCTGGAATCGGTGAGGCACCAAAGGGTAGAAGCACGATGCAAAGGACCACGGTGCACATCAAGTAGAAGTCGGCAATGAGACAGAAACTGGGCCTGTTGGAGACATCACCAAAGGGAAACCCACCAAAGAAGAAAAGATACTGCAACACCAAACACACACAGTACCCTAGAGTAATTCTTCTGGCAAGACACAGAGAAAAATGTCTTCCACCATGACAGCACAAACAATCGGTCTAGCCTTCACTGTTGAAATGTTGATGTCGAGGTGATTGTAATGGCATCTTCACAGTAGCCTAGCTGGGATTCATACAGGAGTTGATGAGCGTATCAGATGACATTCAGTGTATAATATGTGGCAGTGATGGGACTCTGAAGTCAGTGGTGCTCTCTGTTGAGGCTGGCATTTCACTTTTATGCAGTCTCTGTTTTGTGTCACAATTACTCCCAAGTCGGTGTTGGCGGAGACATTGGCTTATCACCGGCTATGAGTCTGTCATAAAACGCCCTCTCAAGTCGACAAATGGGACTCTCAGATCTCACCACTCCGTCTCTAATCCACACCCCCCATGCACCCATCATGTTAGCCATCAGCATATCTGTGAACAAACGATCACCAACAACGGCCACTTCATGCGGACCTTCCACGATACCCTTCTCTTTGAAATAGTCCATGATCTCTGTGTGACATCCAGGTTTCTTAGTAGAATGACGTAGCACAACAACACCGGTTCTCTCTTCCAAGATCTTAGCCTAGACGTGACCTTTGTCGTCATTTGTACCGGCAGAGTTACTCACAATGAGTAACTAAGCACCCGGGTATGCCTTACGGAGAGTTTCCCATTGCTGGTTATATCCAGGCCACACTTTGTCATCGTGTGCCTTGGCAAAGCAGTTGTCCTTGTCCAAGACAATGGCTTTGATGTTCGGCGAATTGTTGTTCATGTTGAAGAGTAAGGGAATCGGCATCTTGTCGAAAGAGGACACCGTGAGATGCGGAAGACACAATTGGGGCTGTAGCAGCAAACGGAACACATTGAGAGTAGCAGAGACATTCATGGTCAGTTCACAGGGGTATTTGAGTAGATAGTAATAAATGCTGATACTAGACATGCAGTTGTGGATTCTTGAAAGATTTCTGATTGACTCGACACGCACAGATCGGAAGAGCGTTTTTTTTTTTTGTGCGTGAAGAGCCACTTATTCACTCCATTTGACCGCCACAAGAACAGCTCACTGGAACTCACATTCATTCCTCTAGAGAAGAAATTATGGCAGGAAGAGTCCAGGACAGCGGGAGAAAGAGACAGCCGGCGAAGAGCAGCGGAGGGTCGTGGAAGCGTACTTTCACCAACGATCCTAACCACCAGCAAGACGACAGCGACGAGGATTTCGATGAAAAGAAGCAATGTGTCATCTGTGCAGAGAAGATCCAGTACAGCTCACTCTCCCCTTGCAACCATACCACATGCCACCATTGTACTTTCAAACAGAGAGCCCTGTACAACAAGAGAGCGTGTTTGGTGTGCAGAACCGAACACCCACTCGTCATCTTCACAGAAAACGTGGGCGCAGATTTCGATGACTTCAAGCCGACCGATCTGGGTTACGTCGACGAGGACCATGGCGTTGCCTTCACATCCGAGAAGGCCTACGACGACACCATGGAACTGCTCGCTTTCCGTTGTACCATCTGTCAAGAGCTCACAGACGATTTGAAGAAACTCACAGAGCACATCAGGGACAAACACGAGAAGCACCTATGTTCCATCTGTACAGCCAACAAGAAGGCATTCCCCTCCGAGCTCAAGATATACACCCACAGACAGTTGCAGAACCACAAGATGTATGGAGATGAGCGTGGATTCAAAGGCCACCCGCTTTGTCAGTTCTGTAAGGGGGTTCGCTTCTACTCTGACGATGAGCTCACTGTGCATTTGAGACAGAAGCACGAGAAGTGCCATGTCTGTGATCAGATTGATTCATCAAAACCCCAGTACTTCAAGGACTACAGTGCACTGGAGGACCATTTCAACAGAGACCACTTCCCTTGTCCGATTCCCAGCTGTCTGGAGAAGAAGTTCATCGTCTTTGCTGACGACTTGGACTTGCAAGCACATATGATCGGTGAACATGGTCAAAGCTTTGCATCTGGGTACACAGTTGGTGCTGGTCCAAACGGAAGAAGGTTCCAGTCACAGCTCTCCACATTCCGTGCTTCTTCAGCATCCAATACCAGCAACAGCAACAACAGCAACAAGAAGAACAGCAACAACAATGGCAACAACGACAACATGGAGACCAAGAGACTGCGTTTCGAAGAGAGAGCCAAACATTACCTGAACTCATCCGGTCCAGAGTTCAGACAGTTCATGAAGATCAACGACTGTTTCAAAAATGGCGAAATCAACTGCCATGGACTCAAATCTGCATATGAGCAACTCTTCAAGAACTCCAGGGAAGATGAGATTTATCTTCTGCTGTACGACTTTGCACAGCTATTCCCTAAGAACAATGCTAAGGGTACCGAACTATCACAGTTCGTGAAGGAGCACGAGTCAAAAAAGGAACAAGAAGAGGCATTCCCAGCTCTTCCTGGTGCAACACCGGTTCTCACTGGCACTTGGAAGAGTTCAGGAGTCACCAAGAAATCCAAAGGAGCGGCCAGAACTGCTGATTTGAACGCATTCCCCGCACTTCCATCATCCCAGAATTCATCCTCCAGTGATCTAAGTGGATGGGGTGCAAATACAAAGCCTGCAAAGAAAGAGACAAAGAAGTCGCTTGAATAGGCATTCCCTGCACTTCCAGTGTCCACCAAACCCGCATACACACCAGTCAACACCACTGTGAAGTACAAGACAGTACTGTTAAAGCCATCTGGGGGAAGAACAAGCACGGTTAGAGTCAACCAGGAAAGATCCACCTACGTACCAAATTACCTCTCCACCGGTACCCCACTGCCAGCTGTCTCGAAAGGTTCCGCCAAACTGGATGAGTCGCAATTCCCAGAATTACCCAAACCAAAACCTAAGAAAGTCATTCCTAGGGTCAAACCTATTCAACCTGGCAATGGGGCATGGGACTCTAGAACAGGGACTCCTAGTGCGTCTTCCAGTGCCTCCAACTCTACGTTGAGTATGTCATCCTTGACAGAGACTTTACCCGATGGCACCACGGTGGTGTTGAAAGGTAAGGGAAAGAAGAAGAAGCAGATTCTATTCTCCATGTGATTGACAACGTTTTGTATAGATTGAATGTTATGTGGATGACCCCAATTTGTTTCAGCGTATAGGAAGAATGGACTGCTCACTGAGAGACTATCTGCACAGTGGACACTCTGGATGTTCTTTACTCCAATCCGAAATGCAGGACCAACAGAACATGTGGCCACAAGGGGCACAGCTGGGATTGACCATGTAGCTGAGACAAAGCATACACTTGCGAGAGTGCTCTGGGATGAATCGTAGCAGACGCGGGTTGGCGAGGTCAATCTCACTGTTTTGTACTTGCTGTGATGGGGATGGGATACCATGAATCTCGGCACAGTCACTGGGTTCATCGTCACTGGGCGTAGTTGTGGATGATGCCATGAATTCATCCTTCACTTTGGCAATGCCTTTGAAGATCACTTGTGCTAGAATGAGTGCACCAAGCAACTCGTATCCACCTCTCGAAAGTTGTTCGTTCTTCTCAACTTTGTGACCAACTGCGTATCTCATACCAAACAGTCTCTTCGAAAGACTGTAGTAGGCTCCATTGAGGTAGAAAATGGCCAGATGCACATTGATCATGCTATCAAGAACGCTTGTGTAGCTGAAGGATCTGAGCAGTCTGGTCCATCTACTCTCACCAGTTTGTTTCTCATCTTTCTCCATGAGCTCAGAGTACGCCAGCCTTTTCGCCAGCTTTGTAAGATAGTATGGTAGCACAGCATAAGAAAGCACAAACCCAAGCCTCTGACGTAGCTTGGGAAGACGCGATCCATCCTTCGTGACATACAAGAGATCTGTGTACTCTTCTCCCAAAGTCCTTGATCCCAACCCGGTAGTTAACAAGAGGTAGAGTGCCTTAGCTGCCACAGTGATCTGCTGAGGGTGTGTGTGGATAAACCGCTGGCTGGTTAAAATACGCAGAGTATCCTGAAGCTTTTGATATAGTACTGATTCAATGTAGGCATCCTTCTGGTGGGCACGCACTGTTACAAAAGGTTAGTGTGTGGTGAATAGAGGATTGCGACGAGGGAAGCAGAGAGAACTTACCAATACTTGGGGCATCGGCGAAGGGCAACAGGGGCTTTTCGCTCATTGTACTTTTGATAGAGCTCTCTGATGATTGTGAATCCATTATTATGTGACGATTTGAAGTATTAACACACACAGTAGTCCTCTTTAGCGTGTTGGCAATTAGCTAAAAGTGGGGTTCTCTGCAACGAGGTTGTTTGTTGATGGAGTTTCGCGGTCAACAACTATCCAACTACCAATCGAGTGCCATCAATATCCCTCGCATCACACTTCGAGTTTCCTATATCTAGATTTGATGAAGCAATTCGAAACCTGTATGTCCATATATAGCAGCGAGATATGAATGGACATCTCAAGTCGCCGAAGTCTGCGTTGTGCGCTGACCATTCACACACCCACTGTCCATCGCACTGTAAAGGAAGTCATCGAGAAAGTGTGGATCGGAAGAGTCAACGTTGTTCAACCCTCCAACGTGCTTGAGGAAGTTGTCTGGCGTGTTCTCAATGCTCTCTGAGGACGAATCACCACCAGAGAACAGCCAATCAGGATACTTGAGCATCGTCTCAAAAGTCTGTTGCGGAGTCTTGAAATTGCCCTCGCCTTTCCCAATAGCATCACCGGACTGCTTGTTGTCTTGGTAGTTGGAGGTTGGGGTAGGGCCCACAACGTTATGAACTGGACCGTCGCTGGGCGAGCCGGTTCTGGTAACATCGACAATGTCCTGCAAGATAACGGCATATCTCTTTGCTTGTGGGTCACAACGGCCATAGTGCTTCTGAATCTTGATCAGAGAGGACATGGTGTGTGAAAGAAGGGCACTGGATGAAACGTTGGCATTAAGTGGGTCGTTCTTGAACATCTCGTGATCAATGCCCTTCATCTCCATCAGCATGAGAAGCCCCAGCACAAGTCCAGCATGGAACGCACACGAAATCAGACTGATTGGTTTAAATGGATGGACTTGTTGGTTGTAGCAGTATTCAATGGTCTCCACTATCAATAAAGAAGCCTTGATGCACGAGTGATAAAACTTCTCCAGATGAGGGAGGTTCACACTGGTTGGATCAACGTTCACAAGGGAGAGCTTCTTGAGCACAATGAAGTGGAAGAATGGTCTCGATAGTAACACAATGCCATGAAGATGAATCGTATGCACAAGAATGTTGTTGTGGCTTATCAAAGAGGATATTCCTGCAGCCGATGGGTCGTGTTTGATTGGATTCTTCAAACTGTAAAGTTTCAGTCCAACAATCAGCTTAAGTGCAATTCCCAGCGTGGCGGATGTGTTGTGGTATACCTATTCTAGGATCTTGCTGTTCAACTCACATACTTTGAGTAGTTTGGTTTGGTGGTCATTCATGTCTTCAAAGAATTTGATGTCGTCCCACTCATGGAGACGGATAGTGATAGATCTCCCCATGTGTGTAGCAGATAGAGTGTCCATGATGAACAGTGATCTAAACAGTTTTCTTCTATGAAGAACAAACTGTGGATCCTTAAAAGACTCATTCACAAATTTACGGTTGAGACCAAGACCCTGGGCATATCTTATCGAAGATCCCAACTTCACCCAAGCGATGTCTTTATGTCCTGTGAATTGGTAGAAGAAGTAAAGCAACAAGTACACCTCCACTAACCAGATGTTATCATCTTCAGGGGTGCTGTTCAACACTGATATGGCGACTTCAAAGAAGGCCTTCGGCTCCGTGAAGTATTCTCTTGGGAAAGGGAACGAGTTGTCGGTCATCTCAGATTGACAGTACACAGAGGCGATGGCAAAGACCAGATGTAGGATACAAAGCTCAGGGTTGCAATAACCACTGTGAAGATCGATTCCCGAGTACAAACGATCGACAGTGCGAAGGAGCACATCATCATCAAGCACGTAAATGGAGATGTTCAGGTGGTTCAGATAGATGGACACGAGGTAATCCGCGTACTGCCTAGGTGGCAGCTGCTGGAAGGGACGATGTTTCAGCTTGAACCCGGGTTTATCGACATATGATAGCCTTCCGGGATCTTCAGAGAACTTTTGCGGACCAATGCATTTAGCAAACATCTTTCGACATTGCACCAAGTAGGAAAGACCACAACTCTCACCGAGATAACGAAGGTTACCACCGTCATCCACTAAAAGCCTCTGGTTTGGACCAGATCCTGTAGAGACCAGACATTCGTTCAGTGATGTGTTGTAAGCCTCGCTAGAAGGGATGTTGAGAGGGAAGCAGAGAAGAGGCTGAAGAGATGCGGGGACCTATGTCCGTGGAGGATGATTTACCTTGACAGGAGACCCATTTGTGGTGGCTGTGCCATTTTTTGAAGGGTTGGAAGCGGGTACAGGGTATATCGATGCACCATTGGTAGGCGTATGAGGGAGCGATTGTAGCTGTTGCGGCATGGTGGGTGTACCAACATTGGATATTTGATTGGAGAAAACTTGACAGCCGTTATAACTTTGCGGTAGACCCTATAGAGGAGCTGGAATGGCTGTTGAAAGGCCTTGATTCACTTGACGAGGCTATCTCACAACTCTTCGATCGATCGAGGTGTAGAGACAGTTGAGATTCCTCTGTGTACACAAATTACACGGCTGTAATCCGTTGCACTTTTGTTTTCTCTTCTTGCACATATCGCAGGCTCGTGCAACCTTTTTGCGTCGCTCTGGAGGAGTTACTCTGGGCTTCTTCCTCTTCTGATCCCCAAAGAGATCCATCGGCAAACGTGGCAATTCTCCTATGTTGTTGTTCATGGTGTGTAACGATGATTCCAATGATGGTGATGATGATGGTGGTGAAGGTAATGACGATGCCAAGTTTATCCGGTAGCTGAAGATATGCCGAGACAGTGCAGGGTTTCAGCGGTATCTGAATGGAATAGTATGGGGAATAGTAAAGCCCCAATACGTTACTGGTCTTTTGCCTAGTAAGACCTCCTGGTGCTGTTTAATGGCCCGTCCAAAGTGAGGTGCTCACCGTCTCAAAAAGTTTTGATATACAACGGTTTCGCGGTAGACGTTGGGTTGCGGAAGGCCGAAATCCACGGAACCCCAAGACCAGCTTCTACTTTACCCGATCAAGCGCAAACCCGCCGGTTGTGTAGCTCTGGTAAAAGCTAGACCCAGAAATTACTAGAAGAGTTAGCGTAAGAGAGGAGATGCAAGAGGCAAGAGCCCTACTATATCAGGGTTATCATCCCTTCAGTTCCTACACAAGTGTCAAATCACAGCGTGCTTTTCCGATGCTAGTGTCCAGACCGTATTGTGTCGGAGATCGAGTTACGATACATATTACACTTGCGGACCTTTGCGGGCTTTTTTTGTACTACGTATGTGTCAAAAGTCAAAACCCGCCAGCGTACGCAGCCGCTGCTGCTATGTACTATGAGCTTATCTTGTGCTGTTGAACTAACTGCTCTCCAGCTAGTATTATTATCCATAACCAATACCTCGCTTGATATATATGATATATGGCCATTGGCATATAAAGTAAAGAGATGTACTGTCTACTAGATTGTTTGGCTACACTAAGATACAGCTCGATACAGCTGAAGCCATTGCCCTCGCATTGGTTACCTGATACGGCAAATGTGGGCGCTTTTCTTTGTTCAGTTATCTCGACATAATAACCGAGATATATACTGATGGCCAAAAAAAAGCGCTATCTTATCTGTTGGAAAGTACGTTGGTATAGGGTATAAATACCCCAGAGTTCTACAGAACTTGTGAGGATTAATTACACCCTAACTTGGTGGCAGGTGACACACAGAAGGAAAAATTACACGATCTGAAAGACGCTATATTCAATTCGAGACAATGACCAGCTGGGAAGACATTGCAAAGGCCAAAAGGGAAGCGGTCTTCAGTAAGATCCCAAAGGAGTGGGTGATTGATGTTCCATCAGTGGATGATGAGCCTATTGTGGGTGTACTTCTTGACAAAATCCTTCCACCAGAAGAGACTGCCATAGTGAACTGCTCCGCCCTTGAGTTATTGGAGAAGATGAAGACAGGCGAGATAACTGCCCTTGAAGTTACCAATGCCTTCTGCCACAGGGCTGCACTTGCCCATCAGGTGATCAATTGCTGCTCAGAGATCTTCTTTGAGAGAGCAGTGACTAGAGCAAAGGAGCTTGATGCTTACTTCCAGAACACAGGTGAGCTCATTGGACCTCTTCATGGTATCCCTGTTTCCCTCAAAGACCAAGTCAACCTGGAAGGCATCGACTCTGCCATCGGGTTAGTATCGAAGGTGAACAAACCGAAGACCAAAGGTGACGAGTCAGTTATCGCTAAGATTCTATACGACGCTGGCGCCGTGTTCTATGTGAAGACTACAACCCCTATGGCTATGATGTCCGGTGAGACCTACTCCAACCTCTATGGTCAGACTTATAACGGTGTACACAGAAAGCTATCTCCCGGCGGATCCAGTGGTGGTGAGTCTGCACTAATTGCCGCTAAAGGGTCGCTCATCGGTCTCTCTACTGATTTGGGTGGGAGTATCCGTATTCCAGCTGCATTCAACGGGTTGTTTGGACTCAGGGGATCATGGGGTAGATTGCCATACTGCAAAGTCGAGAATTCAATGGCACACCAACCTATTGCACCTTCAGTAATTGGACCATCGGCTCGTTTCATTGGTGATATGAGGCATTTTGTGAAGACAATCATTGATGCTCAGCCATGGTTGCTTGACCCAAAGTCACCTCCAATCCCATGGAGACCTTATACCATGCCTGAGAAGTTGGTATTTGGTTACTTCAAGCACAACAAGGCAACCACTCCACACCCACCTGTCCTCCGTGCAATGGAGCTTGCAAAGGAGAAACTCATCGCTGCTGGACATGAAGTTGTTGAATGGGATCCTCCTGTTTCACACAGATTCATGTTTGAACAACTCAGTGACATATTTGTTGCGGAGAATTACAATGAAATCGCCAGAGAATGTGCTAAAACTGGTGAACCGATGATTCCACAATTGGTGTCTACAAGTCGTGTTAGAGGCCGTGAATTGACTGTCTCTGAACATTGGGACCAGGCCAAAACTCAATACGAGACACAGCAGAAGTACCTCAAGTACTGGATGGACACACAAGTAACTACATCTACTGGTCTTCCTGTTGATGCCTGGATCTCACCAGTGTGGGAGACCGTCTCGGGACTCGCCGGTAATCCAAACAACGATAAAGTTACCAAGTATACCTACTCCATCAACTATTTGAACCTGACAGCATTGGTCGTACCAATAACAACTGTGGACAAATTGAAAGATATCCCTGTTGAGAACTTCAAGGGGGTCGATAATTCTGATGAAGCTCTTCAAGCGTTGTATGACCCCGGGTTGGTTGATGGAATGCCAGTAACGATCCAGGTGGTGTGCCAGAGATACGAGGAGGAGAAAGCCATGGCGCTTGGTGAGATGTTGTATGAGCTCACACATCAGTCGTGAGATGCGTACCCTTCCCATCGACCCGCTGGATCACTGTACCACCAATATATTACGTGTATCCATAACACAGTAGCTTATAACACAACGCCCAACCGTCTGTGTAAATATTATGATATGGGCATTAGAGATATCCAGGTCGTATTCAACTGAACTATACGGTATCTGATTGCAAAACAGCATATTATGTGATAGCAACATTCTGGACTAGGCGGGAGAACACAGTCTCTAGAAGTCGACATGATCTATAACACGGAATACACTAGAACTCAAGAATCAGGTTCTAGGAAAACTATTCAGTCTACAGTCCTGAGTCTAGACGTTATGACATATAATCAAAGGAAAACCGAACGTACCAGAAATGTCATTAGGGGATGGCGGGTAGCCAACGTCGAGCTAGTCACCATGTCTACTTTCACAGCGTCTTGCAAATCACAGGTACTAACTGCTAGGAGGCGGGGATGCAAGACTTAGGAAGTTAGGAGTCAGGGGTGAAGCGTGAGGCTACTACTACTTACGGTAGCACGTATCTTGTGATCAGTTGAAACTTGAATCTGAGCGATTGGTGGGCGGCTGGCCCATCGACGTCGTGGGGTGGTTCCGTGGTCCCCCGGTAAAATTTTCAACACAAGTATGCGCCTTGACGTACAAAGATTTTCCGGGTGATCAACTCTCGGGACTCCGCGATAGCTCTCGACTCTCGAGTGACGAGCTCAGGCTTGCAACAGTCGCACTGACGTACCTAGGCTGTGCGCGACCAAGAACACTGACCACTAGTCAGCAGACGACGATTACGTAGTTAGAGGCGAGGCGAGACAAAGTCATTTGACATGACGATACACAACAAGAGCATCGTTATTAGTGAGCTTACAGCTCAATAGCTATGCTGTTTGATTCGCAATTGTATGGGTGGAGACGCGCGTTCAATCAGCTGGTGTCCATATTCGGGACTCGGAGCGGTGGTGAGCTTGTGGAAAATCACCTCCGTCGCCTCATGTCCCGCAGGTTTGATGTCCACCTCTTAATGATCTCATGAAAAATCGGCACAATTTTCCATTAAAAGGAAAAGATGGATACTCGATAGCGCTGAAATACAATAGAATTTGTCACCACACACACAAAACCTCCGCCATCAACTGTTTTTGTGATCACGTCTATGTTGTTGTGGCTGGGGCCGTTGTGATATCTGGTGAGTCGTGAGTCGTGACATCGCGAGATTTACGTGTTTAACAACATGATGCACGTCCTATTACGCCGTGTGCCAATAGTTTTTCCGGACAAACATCATGCGATGTCGTTGAAAAGCTGAGTCCTGAGTCCTGAGTACCCTAGTTGGCCGGCCAAAGAGGTTGACTGAGTCCAGCATTTATCCCGACAAACCTCTCAAAAATAATTCTCGAATCTCGAATCTCGATGTTCGGCCAGGTGAATCTAGTAGCTTACGCATGTTTATGGGGAACCAGTAGGCTAGTGGCTGGGGTACACCGTAGGTGCTGTGCTATGGAAGTTTTAACTGTAGTTCGTGATTCGTGAACGCTTGAAAGTGGGTACCTGCTCAGTATTTTCATTCTGGTATACCTGGTATATACTATAGTCGGGATGAGGTGAATGTGCTATGACGAAGTACCCTGAAACAGGTTTCCCAGACCAGACTGAGTGAAGGGGGTAGACTACCCATCACACGGTTGATCTTTAGAGTTCTCGTAAGTTATTCGAAAAGTACTATACTGAATACCCATGTGTAGATGCCACCTGAGTTATTGGACAAAGTGGAAAGATCAACCCAACCCTAGAGGGATCCTCGATCGACCGACCGGCGACGACGAACGATTGGTCAACATCTAGGACCAAGTCAAAACTTTCTCCGGATTTCAAAAGAAACGTTCTTTTTCACGGCCCAAGTTTTTCCGGGGGCGTCACATTTTGCGACTCGCCCCATACAGTCACCAGGTTCATGCATATGGAGAATTGTCCCATGGGGATTTGCTGGGCGGAGGACATACGTTTCTCCGGCGCCCAGCAGATTCTTGCTGCTGTTGCTCCACCCACCTACGTGTGCGCCGTTTCACCACCGATGTCTCGAAGGAATATAAAAGGGTGCATTTCCCACTTTAGTTTTCCCACTGTTGTCGGTGTACTTCTTTTCTTTCCCTCATCAACACTTTACCCTTTCACTACAAATTACAAAACAAACATGTCCACTCTTGAACAACAAGAGCAGAGTGCCGCTCACTCTGTGGATGAGACCCAGGCTTCTGGTGTCATGACTCCAGCTTCTCAAGAAACCCAAGAAAAGGTCGATGAGTCCTCTGTCGACCAAAACAACGAGATCGACATTCCTGCCAAGCCAGCTTCCGCTTACCTTGTCGTGTCCTTGCTCTGCTTGATGGTTGCCTTTGGTGGTTTCGTCTTCGGTTGGGATACCGGTACCATTTCCGGTTTCGTCAACATGCCTGACTTCAAGCGCAGATTTGGTCAGATCAACAGCGCTGGTGAGCCATACTTGTCCAACGTTAGAACTGGTTTGATTGTCTCCATTTTCAACATTGGTTGTGCTTTCGGTTCTATTTTCCTCTCCAAGGCTGCCGACATGTACGGTCGTCGTATCGGTTTGATGATTATGATGGTTATCTACATTGTCGGTATCTTGATTCAGATTACCTCCATGGACAAGTGGTACCAGTACTTCATTGGCAGAATCATCTCTGGTTTGGCTGTCGGTGGTATTGGTGTTATCTCCCCATTGTTCATTTCTGAGTCTTCTCCAAAGCATCTCCGTGGTGCCCTTGTCTCCTCTTACCAGTTGATGATTACCTTTGGTATCTTCTTGGGTTACTGCACAAACTACGGTACTAAGACCTACGACAACTCTGCTCAGTGGAGAATCGGTCTTGGTCTCTGTTTCTTCTTTGCTCTTTTGATGATCACTGCCATGGTCTTCATGCCAGAGTCTCCAAGATACTTGATTAAGAAGGGTAACCTCGACAAGGCTCGTAAGTCTCTTGCCTACTCCAACAGAGTCTCCCAGGACGACCCAGCTATCTTCGCTGAGGTTGAAGAGATCAACGCTGCTATCTTGAAGGAGGATGCCGCTGGTAAGGCTTCTTGGGGTGAGTTGATCACTGGTAAGCCAAAGATTGGTTTCCGTGTGTTGTGTGGTGTCATGTTGATGGCCTTGCAACAGCTTACTGGTAACAACTACTTCTTCTACTACGGTACTACCATTTTCCAGGCTGTTGGTTTGAACGACTCTTTCCAGACTTCTATCGTCTTGGGTGTTGTTAACTTTGCCTCCACTTTGATTGCCATCTACTCTGTCAACAAGCTCGGTGGTCGTCGCTCCCTTTTGATCGGATGTGTGGGTATGATTGTCTGTTTCGTTATCTTCGCCTCCATTGGTGTGACTAAGTTGTACCCACACGGTGACGATGGTGAGTCTTCCAAGCCAACTGGTAACGCCATGATCTTCTTCGCCTGTATCTACATCTTCTTCTTCGCTACAACTTGGGGTCCATGTTGTTTCGTTGTTGTTTCCGAGATCTACCCAATCAGAATCAAGTCCAAGGCCATGGGTATCGCTACTGCTGCTAATTGGTTGTGGGGTTTCCTCATTGCCTTCTTCACTCCGTTCATCACTTCCGCCATCGGCTTCTACTACGGTTACGTGTTCTTGGGATGCTTGGTCTTCTCTTTGTTCTTCGTTTACTTCACAATCCCACACACTTCTGGTTTGACATTGGAAGAGGTTGATGAGATGTACGCCTCTGGTGTCAAGGCATGGCAATCCGCCTCCTTCGTCCCAACCAGACACTTCACTCAGGACTACGCCTTCAACAAGGCCAAGGCCTCCCAGCACGAGGATGCTGAGCTCACTACTTCTGAGTCCGCCTGAGTCTTTGATTAATACCTCTCATGAAACGAACGTTATGATATGTCCACAGTTGACGTTATAGATTCTATACAGCTATATTGTATATACGCATGCACCTTAAACACCTAACGTAGAACGTGCATTTTGATATTTGACTCGATACTAGATAGCCATACTCAAGGTGAAGTACCTATGATAACCTTCAGGATCTTAACTTTCAAGCTCCTCAAAAGTGACTCACCGGAGAATTAAAAAAAAAAGAAGGACAGGTGAAAAAAAAAGAAAAAAAAACACAAGCACAAGACGAAGATGCCGCTACGGCCAAGCAGGAAAAAAATTGTCCGGTTAGTTCAACAAGTTCGAGCCCTTAACAGAACGACTTTTCGAACAACGGAATATCACTCCAGTCACAGCCGGTAAGTGGATGCTAAAGAGATTGTGCAGCGTTACAGTCCGCCAGCTTCGCCCAGTATCGTTTCATCGTCCCTTGATCACCCAACAGAGACGTTCTATTACCACTACCAGAATGGCTTCAACTTCAGTCATTGCTCAGCAGTTGGAGAAACTCTCCATCGAAGCCCCTCCAAGTTACGAGGGCTCATACCCAAATAACAACACAGTGGATCTCCTCAGAAACTACATCACCACCGAATTAAACAAGATCTCTGGTGTCGACTCCGCCATCATCTTCCCTGCCCTTGAATGGACCAACACACCAGACCGTGGTGACTTGCTCATCCCAATCCCACGTCTCCGTCTTAAGGGCTCTGACCCAAAGAAGCTCGCCGAGGAGTGGGCCGAGAAGTTCCCACTGGGTGAATACCTCTCTAAGGTCGAGGCAAACGGTCCTTTCATTCAATTCTTCTTCTCCCCTAAGTTCCTCTTTAACGTTGTCACGAAGGACGTGTTGACCAGAACGACCAGCTACGGTGCTACCCCTATTGGTACTGGCAAGAAGATTGTCATCGAGTTCTCCTCTCCAAACATTGCCAAGCCGTTCCATGCCGGTCATTTGCGTTCCACTATCATTGGTGGTTTCCTCTCTAACCTCTATGAAAAGTTGGGCTGGGACGTCACCCGTATCAACTACCTTGGTGACTGGGGAAAACAGTTCGGTCTTTTGGCTGTCGGTTTCGACAAGTACGGCTCCGAGGAGGCTTTAAAGGAGGACCCAATCAACCATCTTTTTGAGGTTTACGTCAAAGTCAACCAGGATGTCGCTGAAGAAGGCGATTCCCTCCCAGAAGAGGAGTCGACCAACGGTAAGGCTCGTGCCTACTTCAAGAGAATGGAGGATGGCGATGACGAGGCTTTGAAGATCTGGAAGAGATTCCGTGAGTTGTCCATCGACAAGTACATCGACACTTACAAGCGTTTAAACATCAAATTCGACGTCTACTCCGGTGAGTCACAGGTGTCTCAGAAGCTCATGAACGAGGCTCTTGAGATTTTCAAGGAGAAGGGATTGACCCACGAGGACAAAGGTGCCCTCCTCATTGACCTCAAGAAGTTCAACAAGAAGCTTGGTAAGTGTATCGTGCAAAAGTCGGATGGTACCACTCTGTACTTGACCCGTGACGTTGGTGAAGCTATTCAGCGTTACGAGAAGTACCACTTCGATAAGATGATCTATGTTATTGCTTCTCAGCAGGACCTCCACACAGCACAGTTCTTTGAGATTCTTAAGCAGATGGGCTTCGAGTGGGCTTCCAAGCTGCAGCACATCAACTTCGGTATGGTTCAAGGTATGTCCACCAGAAAGGGTACTGTTGTGTTCCTCAATACAATCTTGGAGGAGACCAAGGAGAAGATGCACGAGGTCATGAAGAAGAACGAGGCTAAGTACGCACAGATTGAAAACCCAGAAGAGGTTGCCGACTTGGTTGGTATTTCAGCTGTCATGATCCAGGATATGCAGTCAAAGCGTATCAACAACTACGAATTCAAGTGGGAGCGTATGCTTTCCTTCGAAGGTGACACAGGTCCATACTTACAGTACGCTCACTCCCGTTTGAGATCAGTGCAGAGAAACGCAGAGATCTCCGGTGAGGAACTTTTGTCTGCTGACTACTCCTTGTTGGTTGAGCCTCAGGCCGAGTTGTTGATCCGTTTGTTGGCACAGTACCCAGACGTTTTGAGAAACGCTATGAAGACACACGAGCCTGCCACTATTGTCACATATTTGTTCCGTCTTACACACCAGGTCTCTTCTTGTTACGATGTTTTGTGGGTGGCTGGTCAAACTAAGGAACTCGCAACTGCTCGTCTCGCCCTCTATACTGCCGCTCGTCAGGTATTGTACAATGGTATGACATTGTTGGGTTTGACACCTGTCGACAGAATGTGAGACCGCCATCTACAATCAATATACTTGGGATGTTCATATATCCGTAATAGAATACAGATCATGGTGAGATTTGATAGTACTCATGAAGGATGGATAATTACAACTACGTTATAGGTATTGTATGTTGATACTACGTCATGAACCTTACCTCTGATTAATCTCTGTTACGTATAGCCTATAAATTAAATATAGGGAAAATTAGAGTAACTCTGCACGCGGCGATCAAACATGATCAGTACTTTAAGATCATGACAGTACTATCTTTTTAAATTGGGTCTCTTATATCAACTCTACACCAACGATTTTTATATTCATTTTTTTAGCATATAACGAATTAAGGGACTGGGGCCTGGGGCGTGTATCATCGTGTAACTCATATAAAAACCAACGATATCCACCTCTCAAAATCTTCAAACAATAAACTGATGATCAGCATGACTAGAGCATCCGCATCCAAAGAAGCCTCATCAATCGTTCCCTAGGTCTGGTTTCAGATCGCATCCAACTGCCCATCTTGCCCTATGCATGTGAGGATAAACCGTAAGCGGCGGGGTTGTGTGGCACTCATATCAATCATCAGACCCATAACTTTGGTAATGAAT
>JAKVQR010000315.1:11903-24746 GCA_030462915.1 Petasospora meyerae | reverse complement strand
AGCCGTGTTAAATATGTGGCAGGAAAAATCCGGACATATCTCGGGACAGCAATACAAAACCACAACACCTGCATGCAAGCTTATTGCACAGTGAAAGTGATCGAATTTCCAGATCTGCCATATTTCGAATTATTCCAGAGTCCTCAATATTTCTCATCTAATATAAAGGGTGCATATGTTTGCTGTGCGTTGAAGAACTGCCCCAGATCTCAGAAAAAAAGGAAAAAGAAAAAAAATGTGTATTAGGTCGAAGCTTATCATGAGATAATCCATTTTTGTATTTACAATATCTCGATTATAAATTGCCTGTACGTTTTAATATATAAACTCAATTATATATAATTGTGAAGCCTGAGAGAAGAGATTGAGAGAATTGTTAAAGTTGTAAAGACTCTTGTTCGAGTTTATTGTTTCATGTATACTTTATTTTGTCGAATAAGAGGTCATTTGAAGTTAAAAAAAAAAAAAATTATTCTAAATTAATGAGAATGAGTTGCCGACCAGAGATCTCAACACTGCGGTGAAATTGAGACTTAAAGTAAGTAATTAGGATATATACGTCAGCTGTAAAGACAGGTTATAGTAGTTGTGCAAGACGTGTACAGATTTTCCTGGTCAATATAAATTAAAAAAAAAAATAAACATGTGAGTTTCATTGCAGTTTCTGCACTAAATAGACACATCAATGATTATAAATTAACAGGTTTGATAGAGTGATTTCTAGTCAGAAGCGCTGATATTCATTCGATTAATTACTGAAGCTTCCTCGTGTCGTACATGTGTTTGATGTAAGGATGTTTTTACAGATGCGTGAAGCGCCGCCACCGGTGGATTGCACAATTTCACATGGTCATATGCTAAATATTTGCAGTGTACCACGAGGGTCTATACGAACGACCTCGATCAGAGAGATAAACGTCGTTCACATAGTTTTTTCATGTCAACGATTAGAACTCACCAACCCAGAACTACGGTCCACCCTAGCTGAACATTTTCATAATTTCTACCCGGATTGCAATAATGACCAAGATCAAAAGCCATCTGGAGGAAGATCGTGTGCATGAGCTGGATGTCCTACTGACACAGTTGAAGCCCTTGATTCTCGACCACATTGCAAAGGCTTCCACGCCAGAGGGATCAGTGGGTGCTCGTACTACCCCAGCAGAGTTGTCCAAGATTGTTCCACTCGAGACACCCCAGACAGGTTACGGGACTGACGGGGTCTACAAGGTCTTTGAACAGGTGTTAAACCACTCCGTTGTCACTTGGCACCCAGGTTTCCTCGATAAGCTGTATGCTTCCACCAACCCTGTTGGAGTCATTTCAGACTTACTGCTCAGTTTGCTCAACACCAACAGCCATGTCTTCACCGTGTCTCCACTCTTGTCCCTCATTGAGAAGAAAGTGTCCAAGTCATATGCAGAGCTGTTTGGGTTCGATGGCCCCTACGCTGGTGGATTGACATTCGCAGGTGGTTCTTGGTCTAACATCACAAGTCTTCACATGGCGAGATCGATTCTGTTCCCCAATACCAAGACAGAGGGCAATGGCACTCACATATTCGCCATCTTCACATCAAAGCACTCGCATTACTCAGTGGAGAAGGCTGCCATTCTTCTGGGAATGGGCTCGAAGGCAGTGGTCAAAGTGGATGTGCTCCCTGATGGGACCATGGATGTTGCTGACCTTGAAAGCAAGATCTCACAATGTGTGTCCGAAGGTATGACACCGTTGTATGTGAATGCAACAGCAGGGACTACTGTGTTTGGTTCATTCGATCCATTGGAAGAGATCTCGACCGTGGCCAAAAAGCATGGATTGTGGTTCCACGTCGATGGAAGTTGGGGAGGCAATGTTGTGTTCAGCGCCAAATACCGCTACAAGCTCAAGGGATCCCATCTTGCAGACTCAATCACATCGAACCCTCATAAGCTTCTTGGTGTTCCAACAACCTGTTCGTTCTTATTGGTGCCTGATGAACGTTTGTTCCAGAGGGCAAATTCACTCTCAGCACCATATCTGTTCCACAACACAGAGTCAGAGGGCACTTTCTACGACTTGGGAGACGGAACCATGGGGTGTGGTAGAAGAGCAGATGGGTTGAAGTTGTACATGGGCTGGTTATATTACGGATCCAGGGGATACGAGGAGAGAATCAACCACGCCTTCCAGATCGCAGAGTATCTAGCTGGCAAGATCCAGTAGAACCCAGACAAGTTCAAGCTCGTGTCCTCTTTCCCACCACCATGCATGCAAGTGTGCTTCTTCTTCAACAAGGATGGGAACTTCGATGATGCAGAAGCAAACACCGCTGTGACACGAACCATTGTGAAGAAGCTTCACGAGTCCGGCAGATTCCTTGTGGATTACTCCCCAGCCAGTGGTGTAGCTGGCGGAGAGTTCTTCAGAGTCGTGTTCATCAGTCCAGTGGTGGACAGCGATCTTGTGGATGAGCTCTACTCTGCCATCGTTGAGATCGGTGACTCGCTTTGATTGTAATAGCAATGCCTTATTTTTCATATGTACAAGGGACGTCGTACCGGGTAGCAGTACTCAGTGTAGAGAGAATAAATAGCCAAAAAGGAACCAAAGAAAGACACATCAAACAAACAACGAACTGAAACCAAACACCTGTAATAACAAAAAAATGCTTCAGTCCTTATTCCCACTGTCCAACACCTGCAACTTCTTATACTCCTCCAGGGCATCGAAGTTTCCTGTTGATAGGTTCTCGTACTGCTGTTCGTATTTGCCTGTGGAAAGAGGCGCGTTACCTCTAAAACGTTTGGACATATCGAAGAATCCCTTTCTGCACTCCCAGAACGATTTCATCTGCGCCTTGCACAACTCTGGTAAGTCTTTGGACAGCTCTGGGTTCTCCACACACTCTTTGGGCGTGTGTCTCTCGATCAGCACACAGGGAGATCTTTGCAGGCACACAGCCACGGCCATTCTCTGATCTTTGCAACTTCCACCCATTTTGTCAGTTTATGGAGTTAGTATTTCAGTGGTGCGACAAGTGAGAGGGCTCATTTTCTCGAGCGTGAAGATGAAAGTCTGAGAAATTCTTTCCCGTGCAGCCTCCTCCTTCTTTCCCTGCGTTGATGGGCCGGAAGAGCCGCGAAATGGCGGGATCATCAACCAGCGTCAACACACTTCAACTTGCAACTCCTACCAGACTTTTGACATCAAGCGACTATTGAACGGGCGGCAAAGACAGCTATGGGCATCTCACTGGTACCCGGAGAACCCAATAGGCACCCTCAGGCAGCGGCACAGGCAGAATGGCACGGACACTCTGTAGCCGCCTACTGTTCGGGGAACAATCTCATCGTTCTCGCAGACGACATGGCCAACTTACAGACGATCTACTTGGACGCTGATGCCATTGCCGTGGATATCAACCCTCACACCGGTGCAATTGCCGTGGCTGTGGGATCTCAGGTCATTGTCTACGAGCCGATGCACGAGTTCATGAAGATTCCAAGATGGCAGTTTTCCACAAGGCTCACACACCCCAACGACCATTCCAACGTTAACACTTTACACTGGGGGTCTGCAACGGAAATCGTCACAGGATCGAACACACTGACTCTGTGGTCTGTTACGAAGGAGTACGGCGTTATCAAGACCAACATCCTTTGGCAAATGGTCTAGGCTACTCCGGTGTACATGGCAAAGATCACACAGGACTCATCTCTCATTGCAAGTTGTGGAAAGTTTGACAAGTTGCTCAAAGTGTGGAAGAGAATATCTTTTCAGGAACACTCAGTATTTGAGATGTCGTACCTGATGCACCCTGAATCAATCACAGACTTCCGCTGGAAGCGCTACAACCCCTCCGATCTCCCGCATTCCACAAGTTTCACTCACGCCTTATACTCGATATCGAGAGACTCACATCTACGCATATGGTCCTGTCATGACCATGAGGGAAACCACATGGTGCAGCTATGGGGATAGCTCTCTCTTGAAGACCACGAATGTAACAAGCCCGACTCTATGAGGAGATCAGTGCTCATACTCGATAGTTTCCTTGTGAACCAATCGCTAACAGCGAACACCAACCAATCAGATACATCACAGGATGTACAATCGGATCTTGCTCTCATCATCTCTAGCAATGGTGAGTGTGATTGCTACTCACTTGACAATGTTTCACTGAACCCACCTCGCATGATAAACATCTCCAAGCTGAAAACTGTCTCATTTGACCAAACTGCATTTGTCTCTTTACCATAGTTCACCAGATTTGCAGATCCCTTGCTGGACACCACAACAGGCCACATATCCCTTTTCATACACGACGTGGAGGGAACCATCAAGAACACGAAGATTGATCTCAAGAGTGTACTGGAAGATGATGCAAGTACATCAATCGCATACCTCTCCCATAGCTTCAACGGTCACCAGAAATCCATTCAGAGAATATTCAGAACAAGCAATGGTAAGGCCATGCTTACAGTATCCAGATTTGAAGAGAACGCACTTTGGACTCCTTAGCAACTGAAAGACAGTATCACTTTACACAAGAAGTCCATTGTCAATACTCCGAAACCAATTTCTCAGGCTATACTGTTTGATGAGGGCGACCAACTGGTTACAATCTGCGGATCTCATTTGATTTTATGGGATACCACAGCATCCCCTGCTTATGAGAGGTGTCGCTTATCAATCACCACTGAACAGATCAATCCAGATTGCTTTGCCATCATTCCACTGCCACACCACATCGACAACAAGCACTACATCATGGCTGTATACAAAGATCAGACACACGCATGGCTAGTTGCAAACTACTCACTAACCGAGGTAAAAATCAATCATCTACCTGTTAAAGGAGATTCCATGCATCTTATCGCTGCAATAGACCCTGTTGGAGTTGCACACACCAGTGATAGATCCATTCTATCGGTGATTGATGTCCATGGTTACCTAAGAAGATTCCACGCTAAGATCACAGATGATATCATCGAGTGGGAAGAAGACAAACCTTTGAACTCCAACATCACAAAGGCTTCTTACATTCGTGGTTCTTCAATTTCCAAGTTTGCCATCGTGGATGAAACGAAGAAGAGGTTGACGATCTGGGATCTCACACGAGGTGTACTAGAGTTTGAAGAGCACTTTGAAGAACCGGTTCGTGACATTGACTGGACAAGTACACCAAACAAGCAAAGCATCCTTGCCGTTGGATTTGAAACGCACTCTTTACTCTACACACAGGTGAGATATGACTACACGAACAGAATGCCTCCATTCTTGGCCATCAAAAGGGTCGATATTACAGGCTATACTACGCATGCTATTGGCGACTCAGTTTGGTTAAGAGATGGGATGCTAGCCATTGGTTCTGGAAATCAGGTTTTCATCTCTGATAAGGATCTGGACATGAACGACAAGTTCACCTAGAAGTCGGTTGGCTCAAGGAACATTGTATCCAACGATATCATTACGCTATGCTCAGTGCTCAACGGAACCTTGCCATTGTATCACCCTCAGCTGCTCATTTAGTGTCTGTTCAATGCCAAAGTGGCTTTGGTCAAAGAACTTCTTCTCGGACTGTTCCTGAAAATTCGTGAGTTGGAACTCGCTGGCGAGACCATGGAGTCACTGGGATCTACAATTGGATTCGATACAGAAAAGGTGTTGGATGGGACGAATTACACCCCCACTTTATCTGATGACACATATGCTGAGTTCAATGGTGACGTTGCAGAGAAACTCAAAGACAAACTGATGGGCCATTCGTTACCATATTTGACTAGACACTAGCAGATTACACTAGTCAGCACAATTGAGGCCACTGTGGAGATCAACCAAAAGGCAATGTCTCTTGATGCAAATGGTATGAGATTCTTGTTGGGAATGAAACTTTTCCAGTTGCACAAGGGAACACAGGAGCGACTCACGATGAGAGATATCAACTGGGTCCTCCACAGTGAGAACAAGGAGCTGTTGTTACAAAACGTCGAGTCCTCTGTTAAGAACTAGAAGATACTTTGGTCCACTTTTCGAGAATACGGACTTGCTCACTGGTTGAGATACGACGATTTGATCAGGACGTTTGAAAATGTGGCTAGAAACGAGTTTACACTTAACGACTCAAGAGATCCTTCAAGATGTGCAATCTACTATCTGGCTCTACACAAGAAACAGATTCTCCTAGGGCTCTGGAGAACTGCTGTTGGTAATCCGGAACAGCAAAAGATGCTGAATTTCCTCAAGAATGACTTCCGAGAAGATCGTTGGAGAAAAGCTGCCTTGAAGAATGCCTTTGTGTTACTGAGTAAACATCGGTATATGGATGCTGCATGTTTCTTTTTGCTGGGAAACTCCTTGAAAGATGCTGTGAACGTTCTTGTGAAACAGGTGAAGGATATTGATTTGGCCATTGCTGTGTGTCGTGTCTACGAAGGTGACAATGGCGAGGTCTTGAAAGACTTGCTCCTTAAGCAGCTACTCCCGAAGGCAGTACTAGCAGGAGACAGATGGACAACCAGCTATATCTTCTGGAAGCTCAGAGAACAGTCAAGGGCTATCCAAGCATTGGTCAAGGCACCAATTGACATCCTTACTGACCAAGAGAAGAAGAACGTGGTGATAACTGATAAGGCTAAGTCATTCCTCGAGGACGATCCGCTTTTGATTGTTCTTTATCAGAATTTGAGGGAGAAGAACATCAACTACTTCCATGGATCACTAAAGATATCGCCTACAGAGGAAACGGAGTTTGTACTGAGAGTTGCTTCTATCTATACCAGGATGGGATGTGACTATCTGAGTGTTGACTTGGTGAAGAACTGGAGATACATCAAGATCGATGATGTGAAGAAACAGGAAGTTGACAGCAACAAGGCCATTGGAACAGGCACCAGCCTACTGGAGAAGTATGGATTATCACCAAGTGCCAAACGGAGAGAGAGCTTTGTTGCATCAACTGCAGCTTTATCACTGGATGGTGTTTCATCTGGAGGATCCAACACTGGTGGTCTCAGCATATTGGAGAAGTATGGATTGGCATCGCACGTTCACACCAGAAGTCAAGAAGAGGAAGAGGATGGAGCAACGACGGAGCGGAAGAAGAATCTCGCCAACTTTGCACCACCTCCACAGACCGCATTCCAAGAACCGGACATGAGTGCTTTCAATTTTGGATTCTGATCTGCTTACTTCCTCCATTCATGATGCCTTGAGGGACTTTGTGACGAGCTGAGATAGTGTCTGCCATTTGCGTTCATAGGTCCCCACCAGACACAATGCAAAGAACAACATAGTGTAAGTGAGAGAACATAGGGCCAATGTGGAATACAGGGCCAATAGTGTATAGTTGATTGTATGTGCTAGCATTGAGTCATGTAGAGATAAGGGCAGTAGACGAGATAAGAGAGGCGTAAATCCCGTACTGAGTATCAGATAATTGTTGAAGGGGATATAACTTTGAAGGAAATGATGTGACATCTCCACGTCCAAAAGTCCCATGAAACTCAATAGGTCATATGAAGAGAATACGACGAATGCTGGTGCCAGGATTGGTATCGTCTCTTTCAAAAAGGTCTTTGCTCTGAGGGCAACGATGCTGGTGATGATGCGGGACATGGCTATGTGAGGGGCTTGATACTCCGAAGTCTGATTGGCCCTTTTGTGAGTGAGTACGGACTAGCTCAACTCAACACACCAACCCTAGCAGCTTCGTGATACACCGAATGCGATTGGGGATTTTGGATCCTTCGATCGCATCGACCAAGGATGCACCTCGGGGAGGGGGAATAGGGGTAAAACTGGTACGGCCAGCACATCTGCTGTAGATCATACCATTACGTCATTATAACCATACTTTATTATATCCAGATATCAAGTGGAGAAGTAGTGATCGAAGTAGTTACGAACAAGCCATCTAGGAATTAAGGAACCGAACATGGAGAGGAAACGAGCCCCGAAACCGACATACTCCACTGTACCGACCCGCTTGGAGTACAGCATATCGAATAGCTTGTGATGGAGGACCCTCATTGAGTCACCTTTGATACCATACGTTTTGCGAGTGTTGTTGTTGGAGTTGAAGCTGATTGCACCCAGGCGGAGGTTTGTCACTTTCACCGGCGAAGGGGAGGAGTATGTACCACAGTATTCACTCGACAGACTGTTGCTGAGCTCCTATATGAGCTTGACGGTAATGTTTTCAAGTGAATGATAGGGCAGAGATAGCGACGATGGGATGGTCTATGTGAGGAAGATGATGTTTGAGTGGTGCTTCTCAGCGATTCCCAGGACTCCACATTTCATGAGACTCATGGGGAGAAGCGCATTTTCATTAAGCGATTTGTTCCAAGCAGCGGTGGAGATGGTGTTGAAATGGCCTGTTGGAGTGTAAGTATCCGGAACCACCACGACGGAGACGAGGTTGAGTTTGTTAGGCTCAGCGCCTTGGAAAGGAACATGGTCTGCACTTAACAGGAAGTCAAACTGGTTGATCTAGGTTGTGTTGTGATCCACATCCTGTGGGTCCGAGGAGATTGTGAGTCTTTTGATGTCCTGCATGGACTCGTTCTGGAAGAACTTGCGCTCGGCGTTGGTCTCATACGAAGTGATGTAGACGATGAATCCTCTGCGTTCCAAGTCGTGGGCAATGTATCTCGTGAGGGGGACAGAGACAGATCCTATTATGAGGATGACGTCCTTTCTCGCACCGTTGGGTAATCTCTGGGCCCTTCTCTTGACTGTCTTAGGACTACCCATTTTGTTCCATAAGTAGTAAGCAGAGAGACCCAAAAGAGACACCACTGTAGCGGACGTGGCAACTTTCGGAACACTCGTCAGTCCAACGGCATTCAAGAATGAGTACCCAGGCTTGTCCAAGTGAGTGTTACTTATTCCACTGGTGTTCTGATCTGGTACGATCGACGTGATTGCTGTTGAGATTGTGTCAGTGAGCTCCCTGGAGGTGGACGATATCGAGTCGGCAGCGGAGCACACTGCCCGCTTGGCCTTCTGCGACCAGTAGTAGACAGTGTCAAAAGTCTTATCTACCGGATCCATTGGTATTTGAATAACAAAATTTCTGTTTCAACTCTGAAATCATTGAGTGACATCGTTATAACTTATGGAGGTGAAGAGATGATCGCGGGCTTTTTTTTTTCTTTTTTTGATTCTGCCTTACCCTACCTCATCCTGGTGGGTGTTGGTGTCTGGGTGTTCGGCGCTTTTCGGGCATAGTGATTGCCGGAAAGATCGTCAGTACCGTCACCAAAAAACCCGCCATACTCACACTTCCATGAAAGTGACAGCTTCTCCCCTCCACCACCTTGTATAAACCTACTCGCCAACCCACTCCACTACTCCAGGAAAGCCAACATGGGTTACAACAATCCGATTCCCCGCTCCTTGAAGAGCGAGACCAAGTGAGTACCACCACCACCACCACCACCGAGGAGAAGCGAGCTGCTTCAGGGTTATCTAATCCATCATCGACTTCTCGTAATCCCTTCACCAACTTATAGACGAGCTTTGTACTAACATGGGCCCTTCCCTATTACAGGAAAGCTGCAAAGGTGCTTGCCTCTTTCGTCAAGCCTAATCAGATGCTCGGCGTCAATGATGTGATTCCTCCAGAAGTGCTTCAAAACGCAAAGGGTCTCGCCATCGTTACTGTCTTCAAAGCCGGCTTTCTCTTCTCTGGTAGAGCAGGTTCAGGTGTCATTGTGGCCCGACTTCCTGATGGCTCGTGGTCCCCTCCTTCCGCCATTGCCACAGCTGGTGCCGGTGCTGGTGGACAGATTGGATTCGAACTCACCGATTTCGTCTTCATCTTGAACACTAAGGAAGCCGTCGACTCTTTTGCACAGGCCGGGTCCGTCACATTGGGTGGTAACATCTCCGTTGCTGCTGGTCCCTTGGGTAGAAACGCAGAGGCTGGTGGTACCGCATCTTTGAAGTCCGCCGCTGCCATCTTCGCCTATTCCAAGACCAAGGGTCTGTTTGCCGGTGTGTCATTGGAAGGTTCTGCCATTGTGGAGAGACGTGAAGCCAACAGAAAGTTCTATGGAAACAACTGTAAGGCCAGACAGATTCTCGCAGGTAGAGTCGATGCTCCACCAGAATGTGAACCTCTTTTCAGAATCTTGGAATCCAGAGCCTTCACCAAGAGAAGACCGGGTGACTACTACGATGACGACGATGACTACTACGGAGACATCCCTAACCTCGACTCCTCATCAGACAACGACTCCTATCTCGATAGAAGATCCAGTACAAGAAGATCGGGCGCAAATGGATCCTCCTCTAGAAGAACTGCAAACTACTCCGATGACGACTACTCGGACGACGATGATGACGACTATTACAGCCGTAGTCGTACCAACGGTTCTAGATCATCAGCTATGCGTTCCTCAGCAAGCACCAAGAAGACTTCTTCATGGGAAGATGATGTTTACGATCGTTACGACTCCGGCTCAAGAAGAAACAGAACTGAAGACGTGGATGACCTCGATAGACGCTTCAGAAGATCCACACTGGACGACAACAAACCTTCATTCTCAAGAGCAGACAAGCCAAACTTCGGCAGCAGTGCAAATCCTCCAGCCCCAAGAGGTCCAAAGGCCATTGCCTTGTACTCATTTGAAGGTGAGCAGTCTGGCGATTTGCCATTTAGAAAGGGTGACGTCATCACAATCATTAAAAAATCAGACTCTCAAGACGACTGGTGGACCGGAAGAGTCAACGGCAAGGAAGGTATCTTCCCAGCAAACTACGTCGAATTGGCTTAATCTCTCATGTATATTGTTTTTCAGTTCTAATTTTATTTCCTTCTCCCCACATCTTCGAGGTTAGCAATTAGCGGTGGAAACCCAACAATTCGATGGTTTCAATCAACTTGTTCTTGAACAAAGTCTCAGTGAAGGCATCTCCATTCTAGATCCTTTCAATGTCCTTCTTGATAAGACTTGGATCATCCTTGTCGTAGATGTCAGCAAAGTATTGAAGGATTCTCTTCAAGTTGCTTGGCCTTGTTGCTGTTGGATAATTCAAGAAGTCAATAAATCGAGGTGCCATCATCTCTAAAGTAGTCAACAAAGGGGTATAGTTGCTTACACTGGACGCTGAATCAGCTCCACGGCTCTTATCCTTATACTGAACTGATCTTCTTCTCGAAATAGTGCTCGAGTTGCGGGTAAGTGCAGCACTGTTGGAAACTGGTGACATCATAGGATAAGCTGTGTACTGGAATGGTACCAACTTGTAGATTTCACCATTTTGATCCTGGAAAACATGATCGACAAAACTAGGGGAGTTGACCAATGTAGGAGCCGAGTTCATGGTTGTTGCAGTTGGTGTTGTTCTGGTAGCAGTTGAAGATGGGAAGAATGCCACAGATGACGTACGAGATTGCATGGTAGACAACGATCTGTTCAATGCATTCAAAGGTTTGTGATCAATAGGGATATTCGTAGTTGGTGTTTCAGATGAACCAGATTGAGCCAAACTCTAATCCAACGTGGCACATATGATATATCCAGACAAATCAATACCGTTCAACCTCAGACTCATTGCCCTAGCGTCTTCCTCCTTCTCGAAATCGATGAAGCTTCTTTGCGTTTGTGGATTGATGAGAAACCTGATGATGCAACCTTGCAACTTATATCCTTTCAAGAATAACTTGAAAAAGTTCTCATCAACTGTTGGTGGCAAATTACTCAAGTACAATTTCTTGTGTGGATTGGGCTTGTTGAGTGGAGTAGTAGGAAGTTTCACGGACAACTGTTGCAGACGTTCAGCTTTCTTTAAAGCCTTCACACATGTCAATTTGCGAGTCTTGTAAATCATTCTGTGGAACTCCTTAGTTGCCAGATATGCACTCTGTGGCGATTTGTAAGTGATCATTGCCCAAGAAGATCTGAACTCGGCAACGTTCTCAAGATGGATATCGGTGATGAACCCACACTTGCCGAAAAGGGACTTCAACGTCTCTTCATCAATTTCAAGGGGAAGCCCTTTGACGTACACCTGCTTGAACTATCCATCATTGTTGGCAGAATATGGGGTAGAAAGCGCTGCAGAAGGGGGAACACTAACGGAGCTGGATCTGATAGCCTTGGGAACATGTATGGAACAACAGAGCTCTTGACCAAACAACTTACAGTTGTTTTGTTCAGAAACAAACTTATGAGCAGTTTCTTTGTCACCAAATGCAATAAAGCCCTAGCCTTTTGCCAAGTCAAGTTTGCATGAAACAATAGAACCAAACTTCCTGAACGTTTCGTAGAACTGACGTAAAGTGTTGATCTTGGATGTGTTCAAATTGGAGACAAAAACGTTGGTGCCCAAGAAAGTCATCTGTTTCCCCTTCATTGAGGGCATGATTCTTATCTCCTTGTTCAAAAGTGGGGTGTAGTTGAGTTCTTCAAGGGCATCGTTGGCATCTTTCTCCGAGCTGAAGTTGACGTACCCATAACCGAGAGACTTCTTTGTGACCTGATGATAGCAGATTTTCACTGTGGACAACGTCTTGTAGTTACCAAAAAAACGGTAGAGCTTCTCTTCAGTCACAGCGGGGTCCAAGTCTCCTACGTAGAGAGCAACTAACTTGGGAGGCGCCTCGTAGGCCTTGACCACTTCAAAAGAGTCGTCGTTGGTGACAGAGTTGGACATGACACTCTTGTTAGGTGACAGTGGTTGGGTGTTAAGATCGACTCCACTTTGGCTCAACTTCTTGAAGTCATTGAGAAGGTTGTTCATCCGGTCCTTTGACGAGGTCTTCAACGAAAGAGTGTTCAAGATAGAAGCACCGCTCATGATTTTAGTCCTTTCAATGATGTAGATATGCTTTGGTTTGGCGGTTGGGGG
>JAKVQR010000315.1:0-11583 GCA_030462915.1 Petasospora meyerae | reverse complement strand
ACACAAACTAGAAAACATACGAACAAAACTCTTACAGTCTGCTCAACAGGTCTATAAATCTCTGTTGGATATCTAATTACAATGAATATACTGCTTCCTCTTCGGTTTGCGCATCTTAGTAAGAGAGAATGTCTCTTCCGAACAAACCTCTCTTGAGCCAGTCCAAGAATAAGAGCACTCTCACTCTTAGGGATACGGATTTGGCAAAGTAGGTACCTCTCCACAAGTACATCGCAACGAGACCACCGACGAATGTGTATCCTGGAAGATCGAACACAGCCGAGTTACCAACGTAGGCCAACGAACCCAAGTGCTTGTACTGGAATGGTTTGGAGACAGCTTCATCGATGTCACCATCCAAGATCTCGTTGGCATGCAATGTCACGGATGATTTGGCCAGCTTAGAAAGCTTCTTACCGAGGTACTTACCCTGTTGTCCTGCTCTCTGGGCAGTGGCTGGGAGCGAGGTGATCCTGGACTCAACGTCCTTGAAGAGCGCAGAGATCTGGTCGAAGGTCAAGTGACCCGTCTTCTTTGCATCGTAAACTGGAACAAGCTCGTTCATGAAGTTGAGCGCCTCAGATGTCTCTGGGTGTCTTCTAGCAATCTCGTTACCAAGCTCGTAGATCTCGGTGTAGTTCAGCTTCATGTTCTTGATGTCCTGGTCGGTGATGATGTCACTGGAGGAGACGTTGTCAAGGTGCTTATCCACAATGTACTTTCTAACAAACTCGACGGTGTGCTCAGCAAGGTCAGTTCTCACAGTGGCACAGTCACCGATGGCATAGACGTCACCCAATGGTGCACCAATGACTCTCAAATGGGAGTCTGTTTCAATAGCCCTCTTGTTTCTCTGGGAGTGAGGCAAGGAAGCCACAATCTCCTTGGCCAGTGGGTTCTGGGCAACACCAGTGGACCACAGACACAGACCGAATGGCAATGACTTGAGCTCAAACTCACCGTTCTCGTTCTTCTGCTTGAAGATAACCTCATCTGGAAGGATCTTCACCACACGAGAGTTGGTCAACACATCGATGGTCTCCTTTTGGAAACGTTCAGCAGCGTACTCAGAGATTCTCTCATCGTAGGTGTTCAAGATATTGGATCTGGATTGGATAACGTGGACACTGAGCTCCTGTCTGAGGATCTTTGGGTAAGACTTAGGAAGATCCTCGTTCAACAGATCGAAAACCTCAGCAGCAAACTCAACACCGGTTGGACCACCACCACACACAACGAAAGACAGCATTCTTCTACGTTCCTCGTCAGAGGTGGTTGGCAAACATGCCTTCTCCAAAATGGTGGTGATCTTCTTCTTGATGGCAACGGCATCCTCTGCGGTCTTCAATTGGTTACAGTATTGCAAACCTTCGACTCCGTGGGTGTTGGAGTTGGAACCGACGGCAACAACAAGCTTATCGTATGGGACATAGAATTCCTTCTTCTCACCAGTGACCTTGTCCATCTGATGGACCTTCACGAGCTTCTCACTGAACTCCACCTTGTCAGCATAAGCCTCCAAGTAGTGACCGTTCAATCTGTTGACAATCTTTCTGATACTCTCGATCAATGTCTTCACCTCCAACGTACCTGTGGCAGCGGAAGGGAGCAATGGGGTGAAGAGGAAATAGTTTGTTGGAGAGATCACGGTGACATCGTAGTCACCATATGACAAACTCTTCAACACGGCGACGGAACCCCAACCGGAACCCAACACCACAAGTTTTGGCTTGTAGCGCAACTCTTCCTTCTCAGGACAGTCGTAGTCGTCCAAGTTGTACTTGAGGATAGGAAGATTCTCTGGACCTCCCCTTTGAGGATTAAGGGCTTCGATGTTCACCTTGATCTTATCTGGGACCTCCTCCGGCTTGTAAGTGGTTGCGTCGTAAATGAAGAATCCACCGAGCAAAACAACGAGCGTTGTGGTACCGAATGTCACAGCAAGCATGGTGAGCTTTAAAAGCTTACCGATGCCAGTTGAGTTCCAGAATGTTCTTGGAGGTGGCACAGTCTTTGGGACCTCGACTCCAGCTCTACGCAAGTTGGAGGTAGAGAAAGCTCTGTGCTGTGATGCCAATTTGGCGAATTGGGTAACTCTGGAGCTCTGAGACACGCTGGAAAGAGCTCTCATTTGGGATACCCTCATCATGGGCAATGTTGTGGCCCTCAATGACTTGAAAGCGAACATTGCTTGGATGTTGGAATTGGGATGGTTTCTGAGGGTGAAGAAGTAGGGTGGTAATGTAGGCGGATGAAGGATTCTTGAGAAAAGGACGATTGTGCGTACACTGAGATTCGACAAACTCAGAGACTCAACTTCTCCAAATCAAACGAATAACAGATTGGGTGGCAGTTCTGCTTGAGAGCCTCGAGAACAACATTTCTTATAATGCTCCCACCCGTTGATACCAGCTCAGAGTCGAGTGTGAGAACGTCCCGCGCAGTCCTTGGTACGGCTCGAAGTGGTGGTTTCCGGACAGAGGAGTCCGAACCCGCAGCCCCAACTTTTGGGATCAGCCAGACACAGGACGACTGTGGCCCACCACGTAGTCAGCAAATGTTCTCCGTGGGTTGATCTTGGAGCTTAAAAGTGCACCTTCTATCACCCTCTTGTTTACTACTGCTATGTACTGTCCACTATCAATGAACGCTGCTCGGTCAAGATGATTTCCTTGGGTGGAAGGTGAGGCTGTTCAAAGCGGTTAAGTAGGCTAGGTGTAGGACTCAGGAGGCAGCTTCTCCGGCTTAAATTAACCCGCAACGACCTCGAGCTTTACCCGGAGCGATTGTGCTGGTCTGAACTGTTCTTCAGAATTCCTCACTGAACCTATACACGAGGAGGACTTGTCGAGGGAAGTTTGTTCGTCGAAATGTAGCTACTACTAGATTCTACGTAGGCCATCAGCTGAGGCACCAAAGTCTCTCTCGTACGTAGGTAGTAAGAGTGATCTTGAGAGGGTACGCTGTGCTCCGAAGCTCGAAATCGGCTCAACCTGTCAAAAACTCACCGGAACGGATTCTCGAGAACAGGAAGGTCCGATCGTCGGAGATCTGGCGAGATAGTAATCATTGCTGGTTCGTTCCCCGATCCCAGCATTCCTATATACATATTTAAGTACATCCACACACCAAGTACTTCAATCACACTGCATGTCAAGAGAGCCTATGATCCAGGCTGGTTGGATCCTCGTACCTCGAATTATCAATCCCGTCTTCACACAATACCGAGCACTGAACCCATGGGACAACTCCCATACTGGCATTCAGTGGATGTCTCAGCTGGTGGAAGACCAGCACTCAGGGAGAACGAGATCGACGTGCTGGTGGAAGACGCCGTGGGGTTATACCAGGGCAAGGCCAAGATAGTCAACCGTCAGAATGGTCGCATTTATTTGACGACACAAAGGCTCATATACATCGACAATGCGAGACCCAAGGAGATGAGTCTGTCGGTGGAACTATCAGACGTTAAAACCATTGACTACACTGCAAAATTCTTGAGACAATCTCCCAAGATTACCCTATTTTTTAAGTCCATCAAGCAACCTGCACGAGATGGAACCGCTTCTTAGATCAACACGCTCAAGAGCAAAGTCTCAACCACGAGGACAACTACATGGACCTGTCCCATATGTTCTTTTACCAACGACATCAATATCTCCACCAACTACTCAGATCACCAGTTTCTTCCTGCATGCAACACTTGTGGAGTGAAAGCTGACTACGACACTATCAAAGACGCCATCGATAAAGCCAAGCTAACCTTACAGCAGCAAGTTGATCAATCGAGCACCACAAATAATGGCCCGAGATCTCAAGTCAAAAGCAAATAGAACGGGTGTCCGTCGTGCACCTTCCTGAACCACCCGTCAATGAGAAACTGTGAGATTTGTGGATCAACCCTACCCATCAACTCAGTAAACGAACTCACTTCTGGAGAGGTTGATATATATGATGACAGAATCAGGATTGAAACGGAGACTGATGATGGGCTGAAAGCAGCCCATGTGTCCTTTATCAAAATCAGCTTCCATAACGGTGGGGACAAGATATTCTATGAGAAATTACAATCCACCGTGGAGAAACTCGCATGGGATACCCTAACAGCAAGAGGCAACGTCAACATGAATTCACAGTCGGAAACGACAAGAATTAGTACGCCCCAGCTTCCAAGTGAGAGTGATATGTCAGTGGGTCTACAGAGACTCGCCCTTCTTGGAGAACAAAGAGTGAAGAGAAACGAATAGATCATCAACTCGTCGCTGGATGACTTACAAACTCTACTCACGAAGGCAAAGGAAGTCCAACAGATGATTGAAAGTTTCAGACGACTTCCGAATGGTGATCAGGGTAGAGATGGCATACTTCCAACCATCAACAAAGTTACACAAGAGGTTATGTCCAACCCAATACAAGAAAGAGAAAAGAGGTTGTTTTTGCAGGAGATATCGAGGCAGATATCCGAGTTCCTCGTGAGTAACGAAACACTGGCTAAGGAGGGTGGTATCATCACCATGATGGATCTCTACGCTCTCTACAATCGAGGTCGGGTGGGCCTGAATCTCATCTCACCCAGCGAGCTTTATGAAGCTTGTTCACTGTTCGAGATCCTTGGTTTGCCTCTCATGGTCAAGAAGATCAACAAGCTGTTGGTGGTACAAGAAGTGAAGTTCAAGGACACCAAACATATCTTGGAGCAGCTGGAGAAGTTCGTTGAAATCTACGGAGCCGACGATGAGAACCAGTTCAAACACACACAGATTGCAAGAGTGTGCGAGTACTTCAACTGGAGTTTGAGTATAGCAGATGAGATTCTGCAAATGGCAGTACAGAACGGTGTATTATGTGTGGACCAACAGGTTACAGGAAAGACCTATTACTTGAACGAGTTCAAGATCACGAATCAACCCGACTCAACGACTTGCACACAAACCACATTGCAGGGAAACCCAGACAGCAGAGTGACAGAGGATTACACTACTGTACACACCAGCAACCAGGCAATGGAACAATTGCTAAGTACAGACGCACCATCTACACTTCTTTCAACTATGCTGCCTGACGTCCCATCCACTCAACCGGCAGAGAAGCCACCATCAACACCAGCTGCAGCTGTTTCATCCAAATCCGCACTTTACGAACTACAAGGCCTTCAAATGTAATGATGAATGATTACTTAGAATGCCAGATTAGCGTATTATTTCAAGTGCTCTTTGACGGGGCAGTCACTATCCTAGGTAAGTCCTCGATGTGTTGGATGATGAAGTCCAGCTCCTTCTAGAAGTTGGTTGCGTCATCTCTATGGAGTCGATCATCCGTTTTGAAAGTCGCCAAAAACAACAATAGCTTCTCTCTGTTCTTAATCAAGATGTCCAACACGGCTTTGTCCTTCTTTGGGTTTGCGATGAACACTTTGAAGATGTGGAAACTCTCTAGCTGAAGGTTCTTGGATTTGTCACTCAAGAGGATCATCACCAACTTCAAGTTATCCGGCTTGTTGACGTACTGAAGCATGAACTGGTAGAACGCACGGTCGAGGATCAACTGTGACAAGAGTTTCACGGACTGTCTCTTGGTGACGTAGTTGCTTGACCCCATTAGCTTGTTGATGCACTGTGTGAACTTCAAGGAGTTGGAGGAGATCCACTCTGCGGCCATCTTCCTGTGGATGGTGAGCAAATCACTCAAAGTCTGGAAGGCATCTGTCATGTTCTCGAATGTGCCCCTTGTGCTGAACTCGAAGTAACGCCATACAACGGGGTCCTGTATAAGAACAGCGGCCAACGGTTCGATCTTGATGCATTCACGGAGTATACCACCGGTGATGAGCGCCACAGAGGGGACTTCTGGGCCCTTGAGCAACATGTTGAGTATCTTGGGCTCACTGAGGAGGTAGTCAACAGTGGGGGACCTGCTGCCGATCTGTCTGCGGAGAAGAGTAGAGAACAAGGTACTGACGTCTTTCCTCGAGTCGAATTCAAGATGGTGAAGATTGAGGATCAAGAGGTACAAGAGGTCCGAGGCATAGACTTCCTGCGCCAACTGTGCAATGAGATCTGGTTGGGGATCTGTGTCTTCGTCGCCGTGGATTATGAGTCGAATCTGGGCCAAGTAACGGGTGGCATCATCTTGTATCTTGCGCTTGTCGTTGGTGGGGTTGTTGTCGAGCTTGCTAACCTGTTCTCCCAAGGCACGCACGAGTTCTGCTGGTGTCTTTGGGTTTCTCTTGAAAAGGAATGACATCTGGGAGGATAACTGTGAATAATGGAAATGAGACAGCTCTTGATGAGATTTACAGTGTGTCTGGGTCTGATCTCCTGCTCTTCTGAATGTAGATCGAGATGTTGATCTGTGGCTTGAGATTTGTGTTATTGTTTGTTGTTGTTTCGCGCGGTGGAAAATGGATATACAATATACATAGGAAGGGGTTAAAAAACAGTTACTACAACTCCATAAACCCTGAAAAGTAAACACCGATTTCACTGTATTGGGTCGTTCTATGGACAGCGTGCTTATTTAACGTCAGCGACAACACGGGACCAGTTCTTGTACTCCTCGTCACCGTACTGGATCTTCTGCATCCACTGGGCGACCTGGCTGGTGAGCTCACCAAACTCTTCACCTGGAAGCAATGGCACATTGATGGTCTGCTCGTGGAAGCCAATCTCCTTGATTGGGGAGACAATTGCAGCGGTACCGGAACCGAAGGCCTCGACCAGCTCACCCTTCTCGGCACGCTCAGCGACCTCGTAGATGGTGCAGTATCTCTCGTTGACATCCCATTCGGCAGGGTTCAATCTCTCTCTACAGAGCTCAAGGATGGAGGCTCTGGTGACACCTTCCAAGATGGTACCGTCCAAAGGAGCAGTAACGATCTCCTTCTTTCCAGTAGCAGAGTCCTTGAAGACGAAGAAGACGTTCATGGTACCGACCTCAGTGATCTGCTTCTCCTCGCCGAACAACCACAAGTTCTGCTGGTATCCACGGGAGGCAGCAGCGAGCTGTGGCTTGATACATGGGGCGTAGTTGGCACCGAGCTTCTTGTCACCAACACCACCTGGCCAAGCTCTTGTGGCGTAGTCGGTGGCCTCAAGCTTAACGGCCTTGAAACCAGTGGAGTAGTATGGACCAACTGGGGAGCAGATCACGTAGAGCAAGGCATCGGAAGGAGTACCGACACCCAAACCGGCGGTGGTACCGATCAAAGTTGGTCTAATGTACATGGAGTAACCCTTCTGCTTTGGAATCATGTGCTTGTCGAGTGTGAGCAACTCGCCAATACATTTGATGACCTCTTCACCGTCGAAAGTTGGAAGCACGATTCTGTCAGCGGACTTGTTCATTCTGGCCATGTTCATGTCTGGTCTGAACATACGGATCTTGTCCTCAGAGTCTCTGTAGGCTTTTAAACCCTCGAACAACTCGAAACCGTAGTGGAAGACACATGCGGATGGGTCGAGGGACAATGGGCCGTATGGCACAATCTCAGGGTTGGCCCAACCTTCCTTGTCGTTCCATGAGATCTTGAGCATGTGGTTCGTGAAGGACTGGCCGAACTTGAGCTCTTCAACAGGCAATGAAGGCTTTGGGTTCTGGTTCTTTGTGATGGTGAGCTTGGAGCTGTCGATGCCCTGGAGGCCGACAGCCTTGTTGGTGAGGGTGTGCATCATGTTGACGGATGACATGGCAGCGCGTGGGATGTTTCTCTTGAATTGAGAGGCCAACATCGTGTAAGAGGTTGAAGAAAGTGGTTGGTTGGTGGTGGTGGTGGTTGAGGTTGACGCGGGTTACTCACTCAATCGTTGACAAGCAGACGTTCGAGGGTGGATTTCAGGCGCTTTTATCGCTTTTTTTCAGGGGGCATCGGCTGTTCACGGCAAAACATGCCTTTTCGCGCGTTACATACTGATTAGCACTGTGACTAATCTCCAGATGACACATGTTGCGCCAATCGTGGGGTCTCTCGGTGCTCGAATGTGGGGAAAGTATATAATACGTAGCTAGATGGCTGATCGAGAGATAGAAGCTGTATTGACTAGTCTAGAATGTTGATGGTAGATGAATGTGTCATGAGGGAGAGGTCGGTTAGATCGCCCGCGCTTACCAAATTTGTACGGGCGATACGATCCTCTGAGATCATTACGACCACCCTGAACAGTCGGTGTCTCGTGAGTAATCTAGCGATCGGCAATTATTACTCACAGCTCCTATGATAATATCTCACATTCGCAGAGTTCCTGGCCCTTATATGATAGCACGCTGTTCTCCCTGAAGTGGTGCGTAGTTCCCTCTCAGAAGTCAGGAGACGAACAAAAGCTCCACCTGTCTAGCGTTTTTTATTTTTATTTTTATTTTTTTCTTTTTTTTTTTTTATTATTTTACTTCGATACTTCGATGAACCTACCAGGACTATATACCGTTCAACCAATGAGCATCCCTGGATCGTGTACTCCTAGTGTCTATGTCATCAGCTAATACCTAACATGTCAATCCAGTCATCCAAACGACAACTTCGAAAGTCAATGGCCGTTGCGCTCACAGCCATCCCACAAGAGTCCCTCACAAAACAGTCATCAAACATCGTCTCAAAGTTACGCAGCATACCGATGTTTCAGCAGGCTCAGAAGATAGGTGTGTACATGTCCATGGATCACTCAGAGGTGAAGACTTTGGGAATCATAGAGGAGCTCTTTTCCATGGGTAAGAGGGTGTATCTCCCTCATTGCGCACCACTCCCACATGACGCATTGAAGAGACATGAGAAGCAGACGTCGTATTTGATCTTCTACCAGATGCCCAACCTACAATCAGTGCTAGATCTTCAACCACAGGGGAAGTATTAGCTCAAAGAACCAACTACCGGACTTGACATAATGGAGGAAGAGACAGGCCTGGACCTGCTCCTGTTACCTGCAGTGGCATACACCAAGGACTGTTGGAGACTCGGCCATGGTGTTGGTTTCTACGATGACTACATCAAGAGACACAGTGAGAGATTCGGAAGCAAACCCCTGTTAGTGGGTACTGGGTTGGAAGAGTAGTTGGTTGATCAAATACCTACAGAGCCACATGATGAGAAACTGGATCTTCTTATACTCAACGATAAGCTATACCATTCATGAACTCATCAAAAGAAGTTGAACCATCTCTTGCCGGCTGTAGCAGCACCCACTGCTGGTGGGGCATCTCGTTTTTCGAATTCAGCCAATCCTTTGACGAGCAATCTTCCTTCAAGTGTCTCAATGTCACCGATAACCTGGCCCTTTTCGTTGATGGAGGTCTTCACAACGACGAAGCGATTGGCCAGCGTTGGGAACTTGTACTGCAACTCAATCAAGTTGGTTTTGATCTGTGTAGGTGTGTATTCATTCAATGGGTCGATGTTGAATTGGAAACATGAACCCCTTTTCAAGACTTCATCCAAGATCGTGGCTAAGATGCCACCATGCACCAAAAATGGGTAACCACAGAGCTTCTGACCCACATGAATAATACAAACCTGTTCTTTCTTCTCCTTGTTCACAAAGATCACCGGTTTGATGGCAAACCCACCTGGTACTGAGAGGGATCCGGATGTCATTGTGGCATTCTTGGTGTTGGAGTCGATGTACGACCAGGCTCTTCTTGAATCGTACGCAGGGTCTCCAGAGAGTCTCTTGTAAAGTGGCAAACGCTCCAGTTGACTCTCTAGAGCCAGTTTGTAGTTCAATTCCTCAGCTGTACCTGGCTCAGGCAGATGTTCCATAGCCGTGAACTTGGCGATCTCACTGAGTGGAAGGACATAGGCTACACCAGCACCAAGGATGAAGGAGGCAAGGATTAAGGAAATGGTTGAAGAAGCATCTCTCTTTGGCGATTGATGATTTGTCTGCTCAACAGTGATGCTGTCCTTAGAAATTGGTGGAGCTGGCGGAGCTGGTGGGACCGATGATGGGGCAGGCGGGGTTGGTGGAGTGTGTACTGTGCCCACGAGTCTGGTTGCGTTGAGCCTTGGAAATTTGTGGAGCGATCTGATCTGATGTCTTCTGAGAGCAATCATGATCAATTAGAAGTGAATCTAGGTTAACTTTTGAGAGAGTGGTATTGGGCATTGAAGGAAGAATACTTAACTAACAACTGCGGAGAAATCTCCAAAACCCTACAACCCACAGGCATTAACGGTGCCGATGCAGGGCTCCATAACCCACTGCTCGAATAATTCTTCAACGGTGCTCGTCGACACCAACCGAGATGCTTCAATGTCCTTCCCATATCTTCTGCGTAATCCAAGAGAATCCAGTCGTAGTACAATCCCTCATTCAGCTACTATGCCGAACTCTGAACCACCAAAGATCGAGATCCTCACCATCAACGACAAGGCCAAGGAGCCTTCAGCCACCGAGCCAGTTGTTCCCCACGAGCGCCAGATCGTCACAGATGTCATCGCCCTGTGGAAAGAGGACCCAGATACAGAGACACTGGGTATTGCCAAGTTGCATGCCCTAGTCAAGAAGCGTAATCCAAACTGGCAGCTTAGTGAGAAGAGACTGAAGACTGTGTTGAAGCAGTTCAACCTTCTCTCAACCTCTGAACAGTTCACATACGCCAACCAGATCACCTCCAAGGAAACACCAGACTTGACGCTGCCAAAGAACATCAGATTCCAGTTCACCAAGAACAGAGGTAAGGGCCTGTACGCCTCCAACTTCTTCAAAGAGGGCGATCTTATGTGGGAAGAAGCGGCTGCTCTGTTCTTTGTCCCACCATTGGACCACTTGAAACTCATGGACTCTGCTAAGGCATGCACTTACTGTGGCACACTACTGCAAACAGCTCAGTCGGTGAAGAAGGGACTGGATTGTAACGTCTGCTCACACGTGTGGTGTTCTCAGAGTTGCAAACGTACCGACAAGTTGCACTCGTTAGCCAAGCACAATCTCTACGAAGACGGTAAGAAGTCCAAGAAGAACATCATCCCGGCTGCGTGGACCAAGTACGAGCAGTTTTGTCTCCATAACGAATGGAATGCTGCACATGCTGTGGCTCACATCCACGCCTACTGTGTCATGGACAAGTCTGGTGTCTTGACTAAACAGCTGGATGCCTTTGCCAAAGTGCGTCAGGACGTGAGATACAAGGCCATCGACTCTTCCGGTATCGGTGGTGCGTTTGATACCAACAACAACGGTGGAGGTGCACTCTTCGTTCAGGAGCAGCAGGAGGCCCTCTGGAGAGAAGCTCACTCCAAGTTCAACGACATCTTCCCACATCATCAGGTGACGTACGAGCAGTACATGGAGCTGCTGGGTACTTACAACATCAACAACGTGGATGGATCGATGTTCTTGATCCAGGCGCATCTGAACCACAACTGTGAGCCTAACGTGAGGGTGATATTCGGCGACAAGAAGTCTGATGGTATCAAAGTGTACGCGAAGAGGGACATCAAGGCCAACGAGGAGTTGGTGACCAGTTACGTGAACCCAGCGCACGAGGTAAACCAAAGACAACGAGAGCTCAGAGTCAATTGGGGGTTCATCTGTTCTTGTAACAAGTGTAAAGCGGACAAGAAGGCTTTACAGAGAAGAAAATCCAACGAGTCTT
>JAKVQR010000314.1:0-24850 GCA_030462915.1 Petasospora meyerae | reverse complement strand
GACCTTCACGCTTTCTAGACCTTGGTCCTTCTCACTACATAACTAGTATGGGCTGGGCTGGACCCAATTAATCACGCTGATAGGCGCAAATGAATTTTACATTCGCTCGATTCTTTGTCGACTGGACTCAGAGAAATGAATTATGATCCTTATGCTGTATGTGACTTTCCATCCACTCTCAAAACGAATGCCATGAGTTCAAGCGTCTCCCTTCCCACTTCCCACTTAAAACTTGACCATCCCTTGAGCGCGTGGGGGTACACCGCTGCTTACAATTACATCCATGATTCCAGAACCATGGACTTCCATCATTCCATCACACACAGCTACGGAAGAGCCGCCGCACTGTGAGCTCGGAGGCGCCCTATGCTGACTTTTAACGTAGTATTCTATGATGGTCTACCTAAAGAGAGTCTCTTGTATTACCTGAATGATAACGCAGTAAAGGTCTTATGAGGATGGTTCCTCGGTACCCCTTACAACGAATAATGTGTCAAGGTCCTTCAGTGTGTTGCATCTTGCGCCAGTCTCCAATTTCTGGATTGTCCCATCAGTATTCTCCTTAAACAAGAATAGCCTTTGTGTCTGATCACTTGTCTTGTTGTTCACATTTTTCAATTTCAACTCCTGTGCAATGGAATCCAACGCCCTGCCAATAGGCCAACCTCTTGAGACAAACATAGGGTGTCTCTTAATCTTGTCATATTTGGACTCCTCGTCGATAACGTGTACCCAAACGTAGATCTTATCTGTGATAGGTACGCGAGCGTCTCCTTTAGCCTTGCTCTTCAACTGAGATAGCTCAACGATTCGCTTGGCCGGTCCAGAACTTGCCTTCTTCTTTAGCTTCGAAGTCCCCAATTTCCTCTCTTCCAAGAACTTCCATAGTTTGCTTAAGGCTGATTTGTTGCTTCCCTGCTTCACCTGCTTCTGTAAACCACCAGCGATGGTCACAGGATGATCTTCAGTGGTCTTCAACTCCACTTTGAAATTACTGCGATCTGGGAACAACGTCTTTGCAATCGGTAGATGTGATGTATCGATAATCTTCTCTCTTGCACTCTTCCTTGGTACTTCTTTCAACTTCACACACTCATGGGACCCTTGGCTCCTATGCTGGGAACAAAACACTTTGGAACATGAGCATTGGAAAGGCAGGAAGTCAACTGCTCCACAATACTGGCAATGTTCACCAATGTCCATCAGGGCAACGTTACTCATCTTGTCGTTCAATTTGGTACCTCTTGAGCTTGAAGATTGCACCGACTCGGTTGTTTCTCGGCTCATCGATGGGAATTGGTGCTTTATATGTGTGATGCAGGCGGTGCTCAAATTTATAAGCTCTGAGGGTGGCGGTGGCAAAAACGGCAGGGACTTTTCGGCGAATCTGGTAGTATTGAAGACAATTCTCCAGACTATCACAATATCTGTCAGCTCGCTCCTGATGATGCAAAGATGTGGATACGCTATATGGTGGACCTTCCTCCCTTTCCTGAAGTAGAGATTTCTGTCATTCGAAGATGATACTTGCGAGACAGAAATCTCGGGAATACCTATTTGGCTACAATCCCTGTTCGCAATTACTTCAAACCAAACCCTGAATTACTTCATATACAATGGCATCACTGGCCCCATGTTGTGTTAGCAGATAACCCGTTACCGATACCGAAAAACCCACTGGTGGATCTATTGGAAACGAATGGTCCACCCTGGTTGAGTCCGTCTGTGTAGTTTCCAAACACATTGAAGTTGGAAGGGTATCCAGCACCATCCATACGTCCAGCCTGAGGCACTGCATCAAATGGTACACTGGATGTCAAAACGTTGCGCTCAGCCTTCACATATCTCACTTGTGCAATCTCTCCTCTTGAATCCTTCTTCAACTCCACCACGGAAGCCTTCATCAAATCGTCCAAGACGGCATCAAGCAAGATGATGGTGTACTCCCCGAGTTCAGGAGGATGCGTTTCACCGAACCGTTGATACAATTGGTCACGAGTAATGAATCCATCTGACAACGGCTCATACATCACCACTTCGTTGTAACATCTATGAAGATGTTTCTGGTACTTGCTGAGAAGATCGTACACAGTTTGTTCGGTGTTGACAGTTGATGAGGCAGCAGGATGTGGTGCTAGTGCTGCTGCTGTTGGTGTTGGCGCTTGAACCGGTGCGGAAGCTGGTTGCATCATAAACGATGAAGAGGAAGGAGCAAATGGATCACCAACAGGATGATTGGACAAAGAAGACTCCACTTGGGTAACACTGGTATTCTACCATGTTGTTGGTCTGTTATCAAAAGACGAGGTTGATCCAAAAACATCAAATGTAGGAGTCGGAGCTGTACCCATGGTGGATGGAGCAAACGTATTGCCTTGTAGAGGTGCAGTTGATTGTTGCTTCCATCCGGTTGACGTTGAAGATCTTCCCCATAGAGGATCATGTAAGATACTGTTCGACCCAGAGAAGTTATCAAGTTGAGTCGAACCTAAACGGTTGGCAAGTTGATCAACACTCAAGTTCTGACCTGTACCAAATAGTCCAGTTCCATTAGTGTTGGTGGTAGTGGAAGCAGGATTGCCATTAGTGTCCTGCCACATAGATCCTCCTAAGATATGTTCAGTATGACCTGGGCTATTGAATGTAGACATTGACGAAGATGGCTGACGAGGCTGAAACTGCTGTGGGGGAAATTCCGACACAGATGGGTTAAGATTGACGTTTTGCAAACCTGGTGAAGAATAGGAGCTAGCTTGGAGAGGAGCTCCAAACATTGCACTTTTGGCAATATCCAGTGGGTCGACGGATGGTGCTGATCCGGATATATTGGAGTTGGATCTTTCTGGCGCGCCATATACCTGTTGCTGATGTTGGAGTGGTTGATGCGCTTGATGAAACTGCTGTGGTGGTGGTGGTGGTGGTTGTTGCTGAAGAGGATAAGAATAGTTGGAATCCACAAACGGTACATCTGTTTGAACCTGCACATGTGGTGACACAAGTTGCTGATATTGTTGTTGAGGAAATTCCTGATGCAAGATCTGTTGCTGAGGCTGCTATTGAGCAATCTCCTATTGAGTGGCGATAAGCACAGGTTCGTTGGTTGGGTACTGTGTCTCTGGAGACTCTTGTTTCTCTGCTAATTTTGCGTCTTCAGCTTCCTTTCTTGTCTTGGCCTCGTCCTCCTTCTTTTGAGCATCACGTGCCACCTTTACTGCCTTAGCCTCACGGTCCTTGTCCTTCTTCAAGGCTATAGCTTCTTCCTTCTGAGCCTTCAATCTGAGTGCTTCTGCTCGCTTCTGCTTCTCTTCCTCTTCTTTGTGTCTCTTTGCTTCTTCTTCCTATCTCTTCTTCTCCTCCTTCATTCTCTTCTTTTCCTCTTTCTCCTTGCGACGTTTCTCTTCTTCTTCCTCTTTACGACGAAGGTCCTCTTTACGTTTCCGTTCAGCCTCTTCCTTACGTCTTCTTCCTTCTTCGGTTTTCCGCAGCATCTCCTCTCTCTTCTCTCTTTCAATTCTCTCCTGTTCTTCCAGCTGCTTACGACGTTCTTCGTCCTTCTGTTGCTGCAAGGCTCTCTTCTTCTCACGTTTCTTCTCCTTCTCACGTTGCTTCTTCTCCTCCTTGCGTCTCTGACGCTCAAGTTCCTCCTCCTCTTCTCTGAGTAAAGCATTTCTCTTCTCTTGAATCAACTTCTCCTTATACGCCTTGATCAAGCTTTGCTTCAACATCTTGGTGGTGCATATCTGTAGCATTGCACGACCTTCACGTAACTAGGCCTCCTCGTCAACGGCATCATCGCTGAAATCTTCCGCCTCGTCATCTTCGTCAATTTCGTCTTCTTCATCGTTCTCATCTTCGATGTCATCGTCATCTTCAAAATCGTCATCGTCATCTTCATAATCCTCCTCATCGAAATCATCAATGTCCTCGTCCAGATTGTCAACCTCATTCAGGTCACCTGCAGATGTGAATGCACCTGGCATGTTCTTCAGATGGTCTGTTTTAAGATTTTCAGGAGTGAGGAAGGGTTGGGTCTTCAATAGGTCGATTTGATGCTGGCGTTGTTTGGCGCTGTTATGCATTCTCAGTGCCACTGTTTGTCTGGTGAAGAAGTCTGTTTGATCTTTCAGAATCTCGACCAGTTCCTCATGGAGATCTTCAGCAGTTGCAGTTTCTTCATAGACATCACTATCGTCAGAGTATTCGCCATCACTGTCTTCTCCACCTTCTGTTGGTACGTAATCTGGGTCCTTAGTCTCATCGTAGCCTTCATCGTTGTGGTAAAAGGATACGGGATCAGGGTGCAGAATCTGCTTCGGCTGAGGTGGGATCTTGTAGGAGTCCAGAACTCCATACTCATCTTCGTAATGAGCTTGACTTCCATGCATCAGATCATCATCTTCAATTTCTCTCAGGTCGTCCTCTTCGTCACAATTGTAGAACCCATCTTCTTCTTCATCTGCCTGATTTTTGTTTTTCACCATGAGGTCAGCTCTTTTCATCAGGTCAGACTATCTTTTGATGCGACTTTCTGCTAGCTTCTCCATCATCTCCAAGAACTTCTTTCCGTCATTCTGAAGGAGATCTTCTGCAACAGACATGATCCCATTCCTTCTAGGGTCGGGCCCATTCATAGGTGTTTCAAGATTCTGAAGCTGTTTCTCTGGTAACTGTGGGTTATGAGGTTGCTGGACATATTGTGACTATGAAGAAACATGTGCCTTGAAGTCTGAGATATCCAACTTGGGTTTGATGGGCTCCTCACTCAAGAAGGAGTTGAACAAGTCATCAGTGAAAGTTTCGTCGGACTCGATGCGCTCAAAGTAAGAATCATAGAGCTTTGTCAGCTCTTCCTCGATGATCTATCTTTTGCGTCCACATACCGTGCAGTTACAGGTGATCTTCTGCTGTTCCCTCATCACGGAGAAGACTGATTCTCTTTCAAGGTTCAAGAGAGCCTTTCTCTCATCTGTGCTGAGACTCTCCCAATACTGTTTCAGGTCTTCGTTAATTTCGGTGAATTCGTCGAGTGTAGAGTCGTACGGTTGTGAGCTCTTGGAAGTGCTGGGCTTCTTAGCCGTCTTCTTTGATTCTGGTGTTTCGAGGCTTTGGACAATGACATCGCCATTAGCATCCTGTTTCAAGACTCGTGACTCTGGGTAGTCGACATCTGGATCCTCCAACTCAATATTTGTAACTTTCACTGTAGACGGCGTAGGTAACACCCCGTTCTGCGTCTTGGACTTCTTCTTTTTCTTCTTCTTCTTGGAAGCACCTGAAGAGTTCTCGTGATGAGTGACAGAGGAATTGGCATTGGCGTACTCAAACTGTATGCTGTCACCATTCACTAAGGTAGGACCTGGACTCACGTTCGACTGTAGCTACTTTGAAGATACCATTTCGACCATTGTAGTGTTCGCTGTTCCAGCTTAGCTTGTGCGTTCACCCTTCTGTCTCTGTGGCGTATAGTTACCGTGACCTTCTAGAGATGGGGTAGAAGACTGGTGAAAAATAAAGGTAGCGGTTGAAGCTCAATGGTGGGAGAAACTGCGAAATTTGCAACGACCAATCAAGCGATAGGTCTCGTAGCTATAGCGCTGTGTAGCAAGTGTGTGTGTATGGCTTCTTTGCGGGGTGGAAGCGGTGATGAGGGTGAGTTGTAGAGGATGATTGTCGTGTTTTTGCACTCGTCGTTGGCCTGCTAGCATCTTCCACATTTTCGCTGGCGGCTGGCGGGTCTGTGGCTTTGGGGGAGCCCGGGGCCGTATCGCGAAAAAAAAAATGAAAAAAAAAAGAAAAAAAAAACGTGCGTACGTACCTAGCTGAACAGCCTGTACGGTATCTCAATCTCAAGAACGTGAGCATCCTCACAGTACTTCAATTTGGGACATTGAACATTATTCCTACATCATTTGCTTATCTGAATGGAAAGCAACACAATACCAATTCACACAGATACATGTGTACTTCATCCATGCCGAGTATGTTGAAGTCAAATCCACTGTTCAAACAAGAAGATCTCAAGAGTGCCTTGATACTAACACTTCCCTCGAACTTCAGAGACGGCTACGACATCTGCGAGGTATTCACTTGAGAGGGCTGTCCTTGGAAGATGTTCAGATCGATGTGAATAAGAAACCGGGGGTCAGTACCGATAACACACACTCAGTGACGAGAGTTAGGAGTGATACCAAAGACATGATCGGTCTGGAAACCCCCATGGCTCGACAGCAATATCTCCAGTCCATCAACGCCAACAGGTTCTTCAATGTTTTCTTCTCACTACACTACTGCAACGAGTATGATGCTGAAGGAACATGTTTCTATATCAGTGAGTTGAAAGAGCGATGTATCAATGCCAGTTTCCAGGAATTTCGACTTGATGGCTTTGCAGATGGGATAAAGTACAATTCAGACCAAAAGTTCCGGCTGAAAGTGTGGGCATCAAGGTCCGGTGAGCCAGATAACTGGATACCGCTTCTTGATTACCATGTTGACATGAAAGCATTGTTATATGTGGGTTTCAATCTCAGTGAAACCACTCTTGATGGTCTGGAGAAGTAGAACACGGTGGTACTGGAGCTCTCAGATGGAATCTACATCCTTCCTTACAACATTGATCTACAGTGGTACACAAATTGTGTCATATCCGTGAATCCAAAACCAAAATCACGCAAGATGGAGGTTATATCACTCACATTCGACTTGCTGATGAAGCTCAATGGCCTCGAGGTTGGCATAGAGGATCTACAACGCTCCAAGCAGGTGATACAAGGACGCATATAGAAAGCTCTGGAGGCCAATGAGGTTATTGACACTCATCGTATATCACAACTGAAGAGGGAAATCCAGAGGAAGAAGGACGAGATCGCCTTGAAGAAATTACGGCTAGATGACCTGAGCAAGTCGAAAACCGTGAGAGGGAATTTGCTCAAGAAAAGAGAAATCACACTCAGCAGCTCGACTCAGAAATTCTCGGAGTTGAAGGAGGAATATGGCTCAATCTTGGTCCAATATGAGAATACGCACCAGGAGTTGACCATCGAAAGGTCCAAAGTGATCAAGACTGTGGTATCCATCTTTCCCAGAGCCGAGATTGAGATGTGGTTGGAGTGCCAGGAGCCCTTTGATATACTGCCACGTAATCTATCGCTAAGGAACATGAGTGAAGTTCTGAGTCCATCAGAAAAACGATACATCAATGAGCTGAACGCCGGGTTTGGATACCTGTGTCAGATAGTGTACCTTCTGTCGCATTACCTGGCTGTTCCTCTGAGATACGAAGTGCAGCCCTTTGGCTCATCGTCATACGTCACAGACAACATCTCGCAGATCAACCAAAGGAAGGTCTTCCCATTGTTCTACACCTCTCATTTCTACCGCTTCCAATATGGTGTGATGCTGCTCAATGCCAACATTCAAGACATCCTGCGAGAGGTGTACAGCTATTGATAGGAACAGGGGCTCTGTAAAATGCATGAATTTCTATATACGTGAACATCATTCCTTGTATGGTTTTCCATCCTTGACCAACACCAGTAAGTCAAACAACTCTTCAGGGTTTGTCTCCAATCTCTTGTAGCTTCTCACAGATCCTTCCTTCACGTCAATTTCAAACGTTCTGAGTCTTCTTGTCGTACCTCCATAGCCACCGTATCCACCTTCACCAACGGCACCTCCATAACAAAGCCATAATTTGTTGTCGCCGTCGTCTTTCTTATCCAATAGACAGTAGTCATTGCAGTGATCATGACCAACAGAAACCACAGAGACACCCAACTCCTGTAGCACATCGCGCGCACCACTGTTGTATTTTGGTGCTGTGATTCCCTCCTTGTAGTTTCCCACGAACCCTTGCTCCAAGTTGCGGAACTCTGGTAGAGGTATGTGGAAGAATGCCATGTTGATAGGTGTCAGTTCCGTAGATTCTGGATGTGATGGTTTGTTCTTCTTAAGCCAATCCAACTATGATTCCTTGAGCCAGTCGTATCCAGGGTTTACCTTTGGTGCAGTAGAATACTTGTGGGAATCCAACATGTACATGTTAATGATTGGACCGTCGTTGGACTGAATGTTGATGATGTAGTTCCCAACACCGTCAATCTCCCCAGGTCCTTCTGATGCTATGTTGAATGGCAACGTCTTCATAAACTTCATGAGGTCCGTTCTGGACATGGATCCTTCATCATCGTGATTGCCGAATACCACCGCGTAGGGAATTCGTCTGTCAATGAAAGGTTGTAATACTTTCAACGTTGTAGTCATTGAATCAAACGAGTTGTCTCCAAAGATCTGGTCACCTGTGAGAACAACGAGATCTGGTTTCTCCAAATCCAAGACTCTGTTGAGGAAGTTCAGCGTTCTTGGGTCTGCTTTGCAACTTTCTACTTCGGGGAACTGGTCACGACAAACACCATCAAAAGAACTGAAGTGCAAATCGGCAACTTGAAGGATTCTGAACTTTCCATCGTCGTTAACGTGAAGAGTTGGTTGTTGATGATGTGGTGATCCAGGTACTGTCTTCACTGTCAAGTACACGTCGATATCACCTCTTATACCATTGATCGGTGTAGGGTAAACGCTCCAATCGTGTCTTGGATCGGTTGGTTGGTTGAAAATGAAGTCCAGTGCGTAATAATATCTGTTCGACTTGTTTGGATCAAACTTTTCTAGCTCGTGTACCACCAAACCGTTGGACAAAACTTGCAAATTAGTCATGGCGCTCTGATCCTCAACTTCTATCAATGGGAGTGTCTTGACGTACATGTACTGGCTTGAGAACAACGAGGCCTTTTTACCATTGGCCTTCCAGTCCAATCTCTTCGGTATGAGTCTCCAACCGTTGCCTGCAGGGCGGCAAGATAATGAGAAAACGCTACACGACACGAGTGAGAGACCGGTTATTACTTCGTCGATGCTTTCGTATGGGATGTATAACGGTGATGATTCTGAGGCCCTGTAGTAGTGTGACGTGGCTTGTTTGAGCGTCATAGGTCGTTGTGAATGTATCAGCACGACAAGCAGTATGAGTAATGCCAGGGCGTAACAGCCAAAGCGGGTGATGGTCTTGTTGAGTCTGAGCATGGCAGAGATGGGATGGTGTGTTTTTGTGATGAAGTGAGGGAGCGGGATAGGCGACTTGAATGTGGGGCGTGCCATGGCCTATTTGTATGTGAGGGTGATCTAGTATGGAGCCGCCTTGCAAGTTTCAAAAGAAGGAGAAGGAGAAAATAGAGAAAAAAAAATTCTGATGTGATGTAGTGAAACGGGGATAACTTCTGGGAACAATAGAAGTTGATGGGTGCTGAATAACCTTACAGTGCACTTGCAGATCCGTACACAACAAGGAAGGAATTTTGTTCCACGCGCCACTAGTGACTAGAGGTGGCTGATGCTCATATCGCGGGCGCAGTAGGGGGCCGGGTCCTTTTCTTTTTATGTGGAGATAGGTCCATGGGGAGTTGATAAATTTCACTTGTAAGCTATTTGCTGAATTTCACTTCTTCTATGTACGCTATTTAGCCTTCGATTAGAGCAATGCAAGGCACAGAGACAACGTTGCTTTTGATATCTGTAAGCTGAAGTGCCAGTGAAAAACACGTAGCACTCTGTAGCCTCTCTCTTAGTTCCGAATAAGTAATATCCGCACTGCAGATGGAAGTTAAAGCACTCCTGATGTGCAGAGACTAGCAAGTATCGTGCCTAAGTTGTCCAATACGGCGTATAACTTCCATGGCTCGGTGACAAGTGTACACAAATGGTCTTTTAGTGCCTTTTGGTGCCTTCTTGATGGCACTTGATGTCTGTACTATAGGTCCCATCTCGGCTGGAAGTATCCTTCTCCCTTGTACACCTCCCAAAACGTATTTTCTCACCTCTTTTCGGTTCCTGGTCTGTGCCCTCCAACGTTCAGCAAGCCGTAGCCGTTTGAGCTGTTGTTATGAGACTGCTGAGACTAGCGGTTTGAGATTGGCACTGGAACAGTTGCATGTGGTTTGTGTGGGATTTTCCTCAGAACATTGATGTCCACTGCGGCCTCTAGTCTCTAGAGACGTTCATGTTGGCTTGCTTGGTCTGATCTGAGGTCTTTCGACATGGTACCGGTCTAGTTGTTGTGACTGGTTGTGTTGGAGTTGTCGACACTGTCTTTGTTCTGGTCGCACATGGTTGAAGGTAGCGTACAGGTATGGGTTTGAGTAGCTTCCACCTGATAGAATGTGGTGAAGGGTAAGTTTGTTAACTACAATATTGTTCAATCACTCATAGTCAATATGGGTGGCGTCTACAATTAAAACGCGGGGCTAAAATTAGACCTCCAAGCCCAGACTCGCGCGTGAGAAAAGTCGCAGAGTCCAGACTCACAGCCTACATGATGTTTGACGTGTGAATGGCCAAAGACGTAAGGTGATTTTCGAACTAGAACTCCAAAACAGACTCGATAGTCCTACTCCCAAAACCATCAACTGGAAACAGAAGAGAATCATCTATTCATGGACGAACTCGAACAGTGGCTCGCAAGGCTCCAGCTGTCTGAGTATCTGGAGAATTTCCGGGCTTTCCAGATCTCCTACGAGACTCTCAAATTCATTGATGTGGCCATTCTCAAAGACATTGGCATTTCCAAGATAGGAGACAGGATCAAACTGGAGCAAGAGGTGAAGAAGCTACGAAATCAGCATTATGTCAAGCTGATGAACATTGAGGATATGTTCCACTCGGTGGTGAAGATCAAACAGCCGGTCATCAAGCCGCTTCCAACCTCCTCAACCACACTCCTATCAAATCACAAATCAGAGTTCAAGTTGAACCCTCCACCCCAGAAAAACGAAAAATCTTTGGTATCATTCATCCTGCAGAATGGTTCTACAGTGAAGATCAACGTCTCAGGCTGCTTCAATGCCGTCTCCATTAAAAAGAAGCTTATAAAGTTCCTCGATCTCCCTAACAAAAACCCAAACAACTACAGTGTATTCATCACAGATGCATAGGGCACACCCCGTTTACTGTTTGACATCGAGATTGTCACCATCTGCCACTCAAATGATCGCATAGAGAAACATAGAATACTGTTCTGTCCCAAAGGAGAGACTCCGTCACCAATGGCTATAGAGGTGTCGAAGAAGTACATCTCCATGGAACCAACTAAGATTGACACAACTAGCGCCTCAACGCCGGCAAACCAAGATCAAAAGTTCAGATCCATCTTTGGGCAAAGACCTACATCCCAGCTCATCTCCACTAACCTGTCTCAGTACTTCCCTGAAGCAAACAAGGACAAGCTACAAAAGACAATCCGCAACTCCGTACGGTATTCTGTCAGAATGTCCCACAATAACAACCGTCGTCTCTCTACTATCGGTGATTTCCTCGTTGATACTTCCAGCAAAGTTGAAAGGGCACGTCTTGACACCGACACTATGGACTCTTTGAATCTGCAATCCAGTATGAACGAGAACAAACAACGGTTCTCAATTGCCACCACTATCGACTCCAGGCGTACTTCCATCATTGAGCTATTGGACGTTGACAGCGACAGCGACGATGAAGTGAGTGCAAACTTGAACACTCTGAGTCTCGCCAGCTCACAATCTGGAAATACAATGCACTGGCTCAAAGGTGCACGTATCGGGTCTGGTTCGTTTGGTACTGTTTACCTTGGTATGAACTCACTAACGGGTGAACTCATGGCTGTGAAGCAAGTCGACCTGAAACCACTGTATGACGCCTCCAAGGGTGATAAGGAGAAGGACAAGCTTGTACATCAGAAAATTGTTGAATCCATTCACCATGAAATGAAGCTCCTTTCTGAACTGCATCACGACAACATCGTCACCTATCTGGGTTCTTCCACGGATGAAAACCATATCAACATCTTCCTCGAATACGTCCCTGGTGGATCCCTCAGTTCGATGCTGACAAACTATGGTCCATTTGAAGAACCTTTGATAAGAAATTTCACACGACAGATCCTCATTGGACTCAACTACTTGCACTCTCAAAACATCATCCACAGAGATATCAAGGGTGCCAACATTTTGATTGACATCAAGGGTGAGGTGAAGATCTCTGACTTCGGTATCTCCAAGAAGCTATCACCATCATCTAATGCTGATAAGAGAGCGTCATTACAAGGATCTGTCTATTGGATGGCTCCAGAAGTGGTCAAGCAAGTAGCCACTACTACCAAGGCTGATATCTGGTCCGTTGGATGTCTCATCATTGAGATGTTCACAGGAAAGCATCCATTCCCCAACTTCTCCCAAATGCAGGCCATCTTCAAGATTGGAACACATACTGTCCCAGAGATTCCTAAGTGGTGTACTGAAGATGCTAAGGACTTTTTGGCAAAGACTTTCATACTGGAGTATCAAAAGAGACCTGGTGCTTCGCAACTCCTATCCCACCAGTTCCTTGATGCTCTGGTAGATAATTGAATATATATATATGATAATGCATGCTTATTAAATATTCCATCCTGCAAGACCGTCTCCAAATACGCCGCCAAATGGATCAGCGAGCCCATCACCTTGGTCATCGTCAACTAGTCCTTCGAACAGCTTTCTGAAGCAAGGAAGTGCAGGATCGTTGAAGTGCAAGTAAGGATCCACTCTGGGTAAGTAATCTCCGCAAAGATAACAGAAGTTCGTATGACACATTGGACACTTCATCTTGTTACATCCATAGGACTTGGTTGTGACAGTTCCACATTGTGGACATCTGACCAGCGAATTGTCGTTCTCCACTACCTCCAAAAACTCTCTATCTGCAATCTCTCTGTTCACTGCAATACGTATGCTTTTCCGTCCGTACTTGGCCACGTATCTGTCCTTCACCCGCTAAGGAGTGTTCTCGTCCATCATAGCTTCCACCACCTCCAGCGGGACAAGGCCCAGAAGCTCTCCACAAGGGTTGTTATAACCGTGCCAACTGTGCAGGCAATCTGTGCAGTATGCCAACGAACAGTGACGACAAACGGCAAGCATCTCCTCTTCGCTGTCCTTGAAAGACCACTTCGCACACCGTGGACATTTGGTGCACAACAGTGGGTAGTGCTGGTAGAAGGTCTCAAAAAGAATGTTCATCAGTAGCTCTTCGTACTTCTGGGAAAGTTGCTCGTCTAAAACCTCTCTCAAAAAACCTGTAGATATCCTCTTATTGAACAGCCTTGATTTCAAGTCAAAAGCACTCAGTTCGTTAATGTCCTTAATCAGATCGATGGGACATTCGGGACACCGAAGTTTCGTAACGTCTCCCGAGTCGATGAGCGAAGTGGACAACTCAGTAAAGCAACTCTTGCAAAGACTGTGATCACATTCGAGTAGCAAACCATCAAAACCGTCTTTGTTCTCCAGGCATATGGGACAAGTGATTCTTGACTTGTTGAAGTGATCAATGCGGGCCTGTGCACATACACGTTGCCATTTCTGGAACCTCTTGATGTCTGTCGTCTTCATAGTGTAGCCCTCTAATAACTCCTCCTCCATATCCGCGGGTACCTCCACTGCAACATAGTTACACACCGTCATCGCAACAGCGTCTTCAAATCCATCATCTATTGTACTCTGTATCAGATCCTTGATGTTTGTACTCACCAGGTCAAGTGTCTCTTGCCGTACAATGGATGAGAAGAGTTTGAAGTTGTTGGATGTGAGTGGCAGGCCAAACAACAGCTCTATCCCACCAATATGTTCACTTTCGAAACATTCTCTGATTTTGTCTTCATCATTGATATCCACGAATGCAAAATTCACGGGTTTAGTAGGTCTGAGCTCCACAGGAAGCTTGACGATAATGTCTTTGTTAGATTCATTCTGTTTCGGCTGGTATTGGGCATCATTGATCTCCAACTCCGGGAATATGGACTTTAAAGCCTCGAGTGACTCCGCCAAAGAATCATCTGGGAATTCTATCTCTGTCATCTTCCATCACTGTAACTTTCAGCTCGGTGTGCACATGAAAAGTAGTTGCTAAGTCAGGTATCAAGCAAAGTGCTCATTGGTGCTCGACTGCTGCGTATAATCCCGTCGCTATCAATGTACACGTGTAATAATGGCAGATAGTAGGCCATCCAGACACCAGCCCTCACTCGGAGGATCTATCGATGTGGCCTTTCAACTCATTCATTGGTGCTGTAAGAGAAGCCCTTTTAAGGGCTACCTTTCCATACTTATCAGTTCTCAAAGATGGCCGGTGGACGTGTAGCCTCAAGGCTGAAAACGTTTGATGCCTTCCGTATGTTGTCTTCCAGCAATTACCGCCTCCTATGTGGGTCTGTCTACTGTTCAACTTACTAACAATCGCCCTTCTTGAACAGCTAAAGTGGCATCAACGCACAAAATCAGATCTGAGCGTGGTTCAGTATCTACAATCATGACATTTGTGGCACTGTTTTTCCTCACATGGGCTGAATTTGGTGCCTGGTTTGGTGGTAAAGTGGATCATCAATTCATCGTGGATTCACAAATATCTCAAAATCTCACCATCAACGTGGACATCTTGGTCGCAATGCCATGTAATTTTCTCCACACAAATGTCAAGGATCTCACGGCAGACAAGTTCCTTGCCTCTGAAAAGTTGAAATATGAAGGTTACAACTTCTTCATACCGCCAAGTTATCGTGTCAATGGTGAAAAGCCTGTGTACACCCCGGACTTGGATGAGATCATGGCCGAAGGTATCACTGCACAGTTCATGGATCGTGGAGATGATAAAGAAGCCGGTGCCCCAGCTTGCCACATCTACGGATCCATCCCAGTCACAAAAGTGTCGGGTGACTTCCACATCACAGCCAAGGGCTACGGTTACAGAGACAGAGCACACGTCGACATCGAGGCATTGAACTTCACACACGTCATCAGCGAGTTCTCATTCGGTGAGTTCTACCCATACATCAACAACCCACTTGATGGTACTGTGAGAACAACCGAAAACAACTTGGATGCATTCACCTACTTCCTCAAGGTCGTCCCAACGAAGTACCGCAAGCTCGGTGTAGAGATTGACACCAACCAGTACTCGATGTCCCTTCGTACAAAGACATACTCTTTGGAGAAGAGAGGTGTCCCTGGAATCTTCTTCAAATACGACTTCGAGCCAATTACCATGATTGTGGAGGACCGCAGAATCCCTTTCATCCAGTGGGTCGTCAGACTGGCAACCATCTACGGAGGTGTGATAATATGTGCCCAATGGTTCATCAAGACAATTGACAAATTGCTCATCTTGACACTTGGTAAGAAGTATGCACTCAGAGGTGCAGAGAAGCCACAGAGCTTGTTGGATGAAGATGTTGCATCTGAAGATAAGAAATAATCGTGTATAAAAGCTTCGTAAATTCGTATCAAGATCATAAGAGATGTGCTGGTTTTCTAGCTGGTTTGGAGTACCGTATGACGTTTCTGTAAAGCCGCCTTCTCTTAAACTGTTCATCAACCAAAAATTCGTTGTTTATGTCGATAAAGCATGTCTTCGTCTGCTTGATCCCTCGGTTCTCGCACCATTCATGGCAGTCATAGTCGATGTTCCAAGACTCGTCGTCAAATCTCCAACTCTTTGGACATGCAACATCCTCAATACTGGATACACCGGGTGGTGGTGTCTGCGACTTCCGGTATGAGTTGTTGTAGTCAAAGACCTGGTTGGAGAAGAGGTAGAATTCCCATTCATTCGTGATCAAACTCTTTCTCCAGATCTCAAAGATCTCAACCTCGCGTACTTCCGGTTCATCATCTATAATGATATCTTTCCTCTCTGACTCTTTCACAATCTTATCGAGTTCTTTCTTCTGAGGTTGAAGTAGTTTGCCTATCTTCACAAGTTTCGGTCTCACGTTGGGGTGGATTGCAATCATTGTGGACCAGCCATTGACAATCATTAAGAACCTCCATGGAATGTACGGGCCAATTATAACCAGGGTAATAACAGCCATGATCACAGTTAGGAAAATAGATGTAGAGACTCTTTCATCTTTGAAACCAGCAGTTCCGTACCAGAATCTTTCGCCCTTATCCCACACTTGTAGCAACTTTGTCATCACGTTCTGTACATCTCTCAAGTTGACAAAAAATTCCATATTCTTCTGGATCACAACGTAGCTGGTAGCGGCTTTCTCATCCAACTCTGGTACACGATTTTCAATTACACTCCCCAAATCCTGTGATTGTGAGAGAAATTCTTCCAGTTCCATCTTGTTGTCGTCAATTCTGGTGAACTTGTCAAGTAAGGAGTCACCTCTCTCTTTGGTTCTGTTGAGTTCAGGACGGTGAATGGGGTGTCTGTAAAGGTACCCAGGTATCATTACACCATACAGTAGGAACAACAGTGGGAATATGATGAGGATGTTTGGATGGAGTACCGTCAATGTGTAGATCATCAATACGGATAGTGTGAGAGGCGGTTGTGACCAGTGTAATATTCGGAGAAAGAAGTACTGTGCCTGGAATAGGCCTCCTAGTTTCTCTGTGAGCTTTCGGAGATTCTTCACAAGTTTGGGTATTGAAAGTGGATCTGTCTGTTTCCTTAATGGGTCTGTAATCCTCCCCTCCAACTGCTCTCTGTCTGGGATACCCTATGGTAGGGCATGACGAAGCATCTTCTCAAAAAACAAATCGATGAAATGGTTCCCTTGCTTCTCCAGTTTCTTCTTCTCGTGCTGTTGCTCTTGGGACCACTGACCCTCCCAATCTTCTTCACGCCAGAACCCATCTGTAGTATCGCCATCCGAGGTGTTGTTGTCACTGAGATTGGAGTGGCAGTTACTGGCACTTGAAGATGGAGCGCTGCCATGATTTAATTTGTCCAAGCTAGCGCCCAAGACCGAAGCGGCCGCCGCTGCAGCGAGTCGTCTCTTAGAGACTTCTGAGGGTGAATTGTGACCATCGTTGTCCGAGTACTGTGATGTGGCGTCGTAGAGGTGAGTTAAACCCACTTTGACAGCGTCTTTAATGGTCTTTGGCATTGCCGCCAGGGTTTATGATTGGAAGCTTGTAGGGCTTGACTCTAACGCCGGGTTGTTCTTCGAGTGCTCCTGTACCTCTTCTGTGGCTTATGTAGGTTATTCGACGTTGTTTGGTACAAACTTTCACAATTCGATTCGGCTGCTCATCAGGTGTAACTACTTCACAGACAGGTTCTTTGAAATCTGGAGATGAGGTAGCGAGTTCTATCAGGAAGGCGGGGATGAAGGCGGAAGGCTAGATAGTACGTAAATGTCATTCGCGAACGCTCGGGAGAGAAAAAAAAAACAAAAAAAAAAAAAAAAAAAAAAGAAAAAAAGAAAAAAAACACAGCTCAAAATGACATGCTGGTGTTTCATCAATCAACCAGTTAGCCAACGGTACAATTAGCTAGAGGTACAGTTTCGTCATGATGTTTACATTTTCAGGGCCCTGGGGGACCGGGCCGAAAACCCCAACGCTCTATTGCCCAATACGAATCTGCCCTTCGCCCCTCCTTTCCACTGCAGATCCGGAATAACAGAGCAGAAATGTGGGGAAGCAATACGCCTCATGACATGTTGGGATCGATTAGCGGAAGTATGTGCGGCTTTGAAGATGTGTAAGATTTGGGTGAAAATGGATTGATAATTGAATCACCCACTCTCTCTTCTCAAAACCAGCTCAAACCGCAAACCCCACCATCTATCTTCATCCATTACGTGTGCCCCCGTCAGTCCGCCGTCTTTTTAAAAAGCCTTACCCACCCTCAGAACCCTCTGTCACACAATCACTACACACTCAATTGGCTCTCGACAATCACTATCACATATCACATATCACCATGACAATTGAGGACGTCAACAGGCTCCAACGCTCCTGCCCACTCGACAAGAGATTCCAAGCACTTCCTGTCCCTGGATCTGAGAAGCCAGGATATACCCCCATCTACCGTAACGCTGCTCTTCCAACGAAGGATCTGGTCGAAAACGTTGGCCCCAATCTGAACACCCTTGCTAAATTCTTTACCAACGCTGCTGATACTTTCCCAGACTGCGACTGCATTGGTGTGAGAAAGTTTGACAAGAAGACGAATAAGTTTGCAGATCACTACACATATCAGTCCTATGCCGAGATCAGAAAGCGCAAGAACGATCTCGCTGCAGGTATTATCCATTTGGTAACTTCACACAAAGGCTTCAACAAAGAGGACGCAAATGGGAAGCCAAACTTCTGTGTCTCCATATTGAGTCCAAACAGACAAGAGTGGGTCTTGGTTGACTTGGCCACAAGTACTGTCTCTTTGTCCAACACAGCTCTCTACCCTACTCTTGGACGGAATGCATCAAAGTACATCCTTGAGCTCACTGAATCTCCGATTCTGTTTCTCACGAAGGAGCACATTGCACGTATATTGGACTTGAAACGTGATGGTGCTCTCAAAGATCTCGGTATCATGGTGTCACTTGATGATGATTATGAACCAGCTTTGGTGCCAAAAGCCAACTCATGTGGTGTTGATCTCCTCAGATTCAACGATGTGGAGACCATTGGGTCCCAGCACCGACTACCAGGTGGTTCTGAGACGTTCAACCCACCTACACCAGACACTTTGCACACGTACTCCTTCACCTCCGGTACCACTGGTAACCCCAAAGGTGTGGTGTTGACCCACAGAATGGCCACTTGTGGTGTAGTTACCACCTTCATCCACATGGCCCGTCCATTATCCAATCTTCGTGTGAATGATCTCTTGGACTTTGGTGTCAACACTGATGAGTACGGCAACCAATTCACCGCGCTGTGTTCCCTCCCATTGGCGCATATCTTTGAACGTGAGATGACGAACTTTGCCATCTGTTCAGGTTTCAGACTTGGTATGCTCAGTGACCCCAGCGATCCACGTGCAACGTTTGGTGATCTTGCCGTTTGCAAACCTCACTATTTGGCATCTGTCCCTCGTGTTTGGAACAAGATGGAAGGTGCAATCAAGGAGTTGTTGACTTCCAAATTCGGTGTTCGTGACCACACTAATTGGGCCGTTGGATTGATCGAGGCGGATAAGATGCTTGTGCGCAACTACATGAGACACAGGTTTGGGTTTGAGAACTGCAAGTTCATCTGTACCGGTTCTGCACCATTGGGTAAAGAGAGTGTGGTGTTCCTCAAGGATATTCTCGGTGTTGGGTTCTGTATTGGGTATGGGTCCACAGAGGCATTTGCAGGAATGTTGTTTGGAGATCCATATGAGCCTGTTGTGAAGAACTGTGCAGGGCCACCTTCCATCACTGTGGAGATACGTTTGAGAGATTTGTCCAGTATGGGGTATGGTATCAAAGATAAGCCGATGCCTAGAGGGGAGCTGATGATCAGAGGTCCTCAGGTATTCAAGGAGTACTACAAGAACGAGAAGGCTACAAAGGAGTCGTTCGATGAGGACGGATTCTTCCATACTGGTGATGTTGCAGCACTGGATTCTACAGGTGGTTTGTACATCATCGACAGAGTCAAGAACTTTTTCAAGCTGGCTCAAGGTGAGTACGTTACCCCAGAGAAGATTGAGAACATCTACTTAGCTCACTCTCCGTTGTTGACTCAAATCTTCGTCCATGGCGACAGTTTGAAGCACTATTTGGTTGGCGTTGCTGGTATCTCTGTTGAATATCTCAAGGACATGCTCAAAAGAGATCAGGGAATTGACCTGAATGTCGATGAGCTCACCGCACTCCTTACAGACCCAAAGTTCAAGAAGATGGTACTCCATGAGTTGAACAAGCACGTCTCCAATGCTGACTTACAGGGCTTTGAGAAGGTCCACAACATCCATTTCGACATTGAACCGCTAAAGATTGAAGATGAGGTGCTGACTCCAACGCTGAAACTCAAGAGAGAGAACGCCAGAAAGAAGTTCAAACACATCTTGGAGAAGCTATATAGTGAAGGTTCTTTGTTGAAGAGCAGTAAGTTGTGATAAGGCATGGGTGTATATTATTAGCTATTGGTGTATGGATCTGGATCTTATCTAAGTTGGCTAATGGTAGCTCCGTATGATTGTAGTCTCTACTATCATTCAGTCACCATCGGCATCAATCTCATGTTCTTAGCGAGATCTGTGCCGCTTGGTGATGTCACGTTTGCCTGCCATTAAAGATGAAAGGTACATGTTTACTAATAAGGACAAGGTCTGACGTCTGACTGTCCTGACTCCTTTTCGATCTCTGATAATTGATTTGAAATCCTGGTAAATATTTACTGCTACATGTCTTCGATGGTATGATTATTTAAAGTGGTGGTGTCACTTTCCCTAGTACTTACCCAACCATCACTGCCCGGCCCGGTTTCGGAGTTCCGAGTAAATTTGAAATGTGGGGAAAGCTTCACCGTATGCATTTTCCCCATAAACTCATACCAAGTATCTGTGTGTGAATCTTCTAGGACACTTCACTAATTGCGGAGATCCCACTTGAATATGACCCCACCCCCTCAATCTCCAATCTCTCCCTGAATACCCATAACACCGACAACATTGGACCCAACAGACCCTTTCAACCTTTGATCCCTCTAGTACCAAGAACAGGGGTATATAAAGCCAATATGGGCCAGCAGAGAGGATAGGCTTGGGGGATATCTTTAGTTTCAACACTGGCAACCCCAGTAAAACATCACCATGGAAGACATCAACAGACTATTACGCTCCTGCCCACTTGAAAAGAGATGGACCGCCAAGCCAGTTCCAGGGTCAGAGAAGCCAGGATACTCTGCCATCTATCGCAACGCTGCTATCCCTACAGAGGAGCTAGTCGCAGATCCCGGCCCTAACTTAAACACTTTGGCAAAGCTCTTCACAAACGCAGCAGAGTACTTCCCGGACTAGGATTGTCTTGGTTTCAGGGACTTTGACAGACATACTGGGAAATTTAAAGACCATTACACCTATCTGTCATACACCGAGGTGAGGAAGCGTAAGAACAACATCGCTGCTGGTATCATCCACTTAGTTACTTCACCCAAAGGTTTCGACAGAGTTGGTGCCAATGGGAAACCAGACTTCTGTGTCTCATTGTTGAGTCCAAACAGATATGAATGGGTTCTTACGGACTTGGCAACCAGAACTGTTTCTTTATCCAACACTGCTCTTTACCCTTCCCTTGGACGTGATGCATCCCGCTACATCCTTGATCTCACCGAGTCCCCAATCTTATTCCTCACTAAGGAGCATGTTGAGCGTGTTTTGGAACTGAAGAGCTCTGGGAACATCAAGGCTCTGACTGTGATGGTGTCCTTTGATGAGGGCATTGATCGTTCCCTTTTCCAGAAAGCACAGGAATGTGGTGTTGATCTTCGTTTGTTCAATGAAGTGGAATCTCTTGGTGCATCTCATCCGTTACCAAGGGGATCTGAGTCTTATAATCCCCCAACCCCTGACACCATCTTCACTTACACGTTCACCTCAGGTACCACTGGTAACCCAAAGGGTGTTGTTCTCACTCACAGAATGGGCACGGCTTCGAACATCTGCACTTTTATCCAAGTTGGCCGTCCATTGTCAAGATTACGTGTTGACGACATTCTAGACATGCGGGTGAACACAGATGAGAACGGGCAGCAGATCACCACTTTGTGTTCCCTCCCATTGGCACACATCTTTGAGAGGCAAGTCACCAACCATTCTCTCTTCTCAGGTTACAGATTGGGCATGCTTAGTGATCCAAGTGATCCACGTGCAATGTTTGGAGACGTTGCAGCTCTGAAGCCACACTATCTGATCTCGGTGCCTCGTGTTTGGAACAAGTTGGAAGGACTTGTGAAGAATCTTTTGGAGAAGAAGTTTGGTGTACGTGATGCTAGAAGTTGGTACAACAACCTAGCACCGGAGGATGTCTTGCTTGTCCAGAACTATATGAGAAGACAGTTAGGGTTTGACAACTGTAAGTTCATATCCAGTGGGTCTGCTCCCTTGAGTGATGAGACCATCAAGTTGTTGAGAAAGACCCTTGGAATCGGGTACAGTGATGCGTATGGATCAACGGAAACATGTTCGGCAATGATGTATGGAGATCCCCATGCAGTGCAGAAACGTGGATCTGTTCCTTCAATTGCTGACGAGATTCGACTACGTGACCTTCCAAACATGGGATACAGTATCAATGATAAACCCTTGAAAAGAGGAGAGATCATGATCAGGGGACCATCGGTGTTCAAGGAGTACTACAAAAACGAGAAGGCTACAAAGGAGTCGTTCGATGAAGATGGGTTCTTCCACACCGGTGATGTTGGTGCTTTGGATTCGGAAGGTGGTCTATACATCATAGACAGAGTTAAGAATTTCTTCAAGCTGGCGCAGGGTGAGTATGTCACACCAGAGAAGATTGAGAACATCTACTTGGCTCACTCAGAATTTCTTCAAGCTGGCGCAGGGTGAGTATGTCACACCAGAGAAGATTGAGAACATCTACTTGGCTCACTCTCCGTTGTTGACACAGATCTTTGTGCATGGTGATAGCATGCAACATTACCTTGTTGGTATCGCCGGTATTTCTGTTGAGTATCTCAATGATATGCTCAAGAGAGATTACGGGATTGACTTGAAGTTTGAAGAGCTCACTACTTTGTTGACCGATCCGAAGTTGAAGAAGTTGGTGTTGTCAGAACTGAACAAGCACGTTTCTACGGCTGATCTACAGGGGTTTGAGAGAGTCCACAACATACACTTTGACATTGAGCCATTAAAGATTGAGGACGAGGTGTTGACACCAACGCTCAAATTGAAGAGAGAGAACGCCAGAAAGAAGTTCAAGCATATTCTGGAGAAGCTCTACAGTGAGGGGCCTCTGCTGAAAAACAACAAATTGTGATATTTACTGTATATCGTCTATACGATCTTTTAGCATAATGAATTTCGTGATGATTAAATTGATACCGTTGCTGTAGATGCTTAATGAGTCATAGTAGTTGCATAAGTGCTCAACATCCAAGGGGTCAGCCGATAAGACAGAAAGTATGAACTGGGCTGAGAACTATTGAAATACCTTAAGAAACCACTTTCAGTCATCAATTCATTTACTATCATAAAACAACTGCACACTTTTGCCTCTTCAAACCAGAGTCATGTTCTTTGATACTCATTCCGAGATTAGTTCTTCAGAGATATACTCCAACTCCTCAGGGAGTATCAACAACGAATACGAGGATCAACTGAAGCACAAATACCCCGGCCTGTCCAGGGTTGGAAAACTTTGGTACTATAAAACTCATCTAATAACATCAAAGAATTCTTCTAAGAGTGTACGATTGGTTTCCAAGGATGGCAGCAGTGAAAATGATGAGGAGAGTTTCCTTGTGTCGCACGTTGACGAGCTGGAAGTGCAATTCTCCATGCCTTGGAAACGGAGACACTTCGAAGTGTTCTGTCATCTATTAAGCAAGAAATAGAGACGCTCTTTGAAGAAAATTGTCCATCAAACAGTCAAGTCTTGTAAGAAAACTGGTGCAGACGTTACAGATGGAATACTGAAACTGGTATCGTCACCATACTTCCCGCAACTACTACCAAGGTGGGATTCCAGTGATGAGGGCGTTCTCACTATCTCTGGCGACCGTCGATTATATGAAAGTGCACAACAAGCAGAACGACTTCTCAAACTACTCACTTTTCGAACCAGTTTGATTCCATGTCCTATCTGTCTAGAGGATAAGCCGGGGACTAGCTGTATCATGCTGGAGTGTGGACATTCCATGTGTAACGAGTGTATGGCCGACCTCGCCGATAACACAATCAGGTCTGGAGATGTCACCCAATTCAGATGTCCTGAGTGTCCATTCAAAGCTCATGATCCTGATGAGCTGCAACAAATGCCCGTTTCAGAGCTGGAGAAGCTCCTATTCGGCTCCAACGTTGGTATAGGTGTGTCTCACTAGAGGCTTTGTCTCGCCATTGGAGAAGCACTGACGTCGAAGTTCGAGAGAATTACAAGGCAGAAACGGTACGAACTCTTTGCCCAGTATCATCCAACATTGTGTACTATCTGTCCTTCCTGTGGTGAGTGGACGATGCGAAACGGGTCGTCCCGCACGGTCAGATGTGGAGTGTGTCATAGAAGACACTGTTTTGACTGCAAGAGGAAGGGACCGCATGTGATCGAGAAGTGTGAGTACATTGCGGTCCCTCAGAAAGTTCTTGATGTATACGAGAGCTCCAAGACCACCGACGCCTAGAAGAGAGTCATTCTTTCATAGTACGGTGAGCGGAACATCCGCAAAGCCCTGAGTGCTAGAGAGACATGGCGTGACTTTGATAAGGCATTTGCAGAGTACTCTGATATCGTCAAGTGTCCACGCAAAAACTGTGGTGCTGTGCTCTCCAAGTCCTCCGGTTGTAACAAAGTGATCTGCACCAGATGCCATGGGAGAATGTGCTACAGATGTGGGAAGGAACTGAGTAACAGTAATCCATATGCGCATTTCAAGGTACGGGGGACGCCTTGTTATGGGTAGCTGTATGGAGAGCGTATAGTCAACGGTGCCGCTAAAAAGAAGATGTTCTCATGAGAACCTGCATCATGACTGTTGTTGTTGCTGATTGTACTGTTCCTTGGCACTCTTGAAGATGGTATCGAGCGTCTTTGCAGCGTCGTCGTCGAATCTGGCAACGATGTGAGAGGCATCGTTCATGTTGACCGCAACGTATCCTTGTGGAGTCGAGTCGACTGCGGTATCTTTGGCCCATTCAGCATCGTCATACTGGGCAAGCGAAATAACTGGCGGTTTCCCATCCACGTATGCTGGGAATTGTAACATTTGTGAGATGTTTTATGTTCTTCGTAGGCTCTTTTGAAGTAGAAGTTAAAGACGTTTGATGAGTTTCGATGAGGAGGAGGGAAAAAAAAAAAAAAAAAAAAAAAAAAAAAACCTTTAAAAAA
>JAKVQR010000313.1:0-24922 GCA_030462915.1 Petasospora meyerae | reverse complement strand
ACGAGGAGAACAGAAAGCACTGGGGTGGTGGTATCTTGGGTGCTAAGTCCCAGGCCAAGCAGGCTAAGAAGGCCGCCTACGCCGCTGCTGCCGCTGCTGAGAAGAAGTGATGAGTTGGTACTACGACTGCTGCTGCTGCTTTGTACTAATGCTCTCACGTTTTCTCACCATCTTCTAGTTCTCTTCTCCTCCTTTCTTTTTTTCGTAATGGGTATTTATAGTTTCTTTTCATGTGTAATGAATAACAACCGGGATCAAATAATCAGCTCTGGTAGTACTAGTTAGTCTATGTAGTCACCCCCCATACGTTGGAGTGAGGAACGGGCCAATCACAGCGCTGGAAATGCGCTTTACGCGCGAACGCGTTTTAGATCCATCCTAGCATCGTCAGCTTTTTGTTAGGCAGTAAAAATGCCTTCAGTTGGGAGAGAATAGGAGAATTTGGTAGAAATAACCACCCACACATACCTACATAAAAATGCTTGCTACACTTGCTGAGGCTCTCGAGGAGCTCAAGGAGGCCTTCGTCCCAACCGTCGCCAAGGCCGAGTCCGAGGACGCTGAGGAGGAAGAAGAGGAGGAGGAGGAAGAAGAAGAAGAGGAAGACGAGGACGACGAGGACGAGGAAGAGGAAGGTGGTGACCCATTGGACAAGCTGAAAAAGGACTGTGAGTCCGACCACCACATCAAGCCATACGTGCACCACTACGCCGAGTGTGTGGAGAGAGTCACCAAGGCCCAGGAAGACCCAGACTACGACCAGTTGGAGTACAAGGAGGACTGTGTTGAGGAGTTCTTCCACTTGCAGCACCATTTGAACGACTGTGTTGCTCCAAGACTCTTTGCCAAGTTGAAATGAAGGGCTGGTGTTCTGTTCTTCTATTCTCCTTCTCGCGTTACTATTTACAATTCTCCCTTTGCTGATGACTTATTATTATTGCACCCCCACCTTACATCTTCTGTTCCCATTTGCCTGTCATTGTATATATTGCACACCGGTAAATCATACACTGCATATTTATAGTTACTGCTATCTGGAATAGGTGTGTTGTAGAGTCGTACGGTTGTAGATTTGTAAGGTAGTGTGTTGACATGTCTATATGCGGATCTCTAATCAGTGAAGTATGTACATGGCTTTGTGATGATCCTACCGGGGTAATCGAATATGATGGAGATGAATATCGCTAGTTCAATTGGAATGTGAATCATTTGCAGTCTTCTCGTTGGATGTCTCTTTCTTTGTATCGTTCTGGGTACACTCATCGTGAGGAACAGCCTTGTGTAACTCCTCGATCTTGGCGTTCAATTTGTCCATTTGCTCGTGGATATCATTTATCATGTTACCATTAGAATCCAATTTCAAGATCTTTGGCTGTGCATCTTGTAAGGGCACGTAGTCATCCAGTCTGACGTTGTACTCCTAAAGCTTTTTCTTCAAGTACTCAATCTCATGTTGTAACGTTCTGATATCGTCCTCCACTGCTTCACGGCGACTTGCCTCTTTCACTCGCTACCTGTTCGCTTCAAACACTATGATCGACCCGGCAATGGCAAACACAATGGTCTCTGATAGGAAATTGGCACCGGTTTCAATGGCTCTGTTGTCGTTCAAAGGACGTACTTTGGCAGTTCCCTATTCACCAAGAAGTTTCATCCGTAGCGACACGTCCATCTTATGTACTCTCTGTGCAAGTCCTATGCACATCTTGCGGAACTGTTCGTGCTCTTTGGCCTGATTTTTGATAGCATTCTTGTATAGTTAGTATATCGATGGATCAACATAGTACTCGATAGAGAGATCATGTAACTCACTGCTATGGGCTTGGAGATCTGACGGAGGAACAACGATCCCAATTTGAGGCCCAGTCCACTCATTATCAGCTCTGTGTGTCTCTGATGTAGGTTAAAGTCTCAACTATTGGTTCTCTTCCGGCTAAAATGTGTATCTTCGAAACTGCATGATCAGATCTCGAGGAAAGTGTCAAAACGCCGCTGAATTTAGGTAAGAGTTTAGTCAGCATTGTCGCGAAGATGTTCGATGCGCTCTTTCATACCCAGCTGATCAACCAACTCCACCCACTTATCTCTTCTTAGAAGCTCTACGATGGAATAGATCAAAAGTATCATACAAGAAGGTGGTCTCCCGTACAATGCCGTCTCTATCTACCACAGTATAGTTTGCTTTGTACTTTCTGGTACGTCATCATTCTTCTTTTCCCTTTCGTATCCTTACCGTCTCCCCGCCCATAAATGGACACGTCAAAGGGGATCAACTGTGGACTGAATATTAACATCCAATCAAGGTGAGTAATTTGACCGCAGTGGCCACGGTGTACCCAGTACTGGAATCTGCTCCGACTATGTACGCAGCTGGTGTGCAACTGTCTGAGGGCCCCGCAACACTCGTGCTAGGTAATTGGTTGGTGGCGATGGCCATCGTTGTGGGGAAACTGCTCCAAGTCATCATGTTTGGAGAGTTACGGCTAGTGGAGATCGAACACGTGTATACGAACTCCAGATTCACCGTGCTAAACAGCCTGTTCCTCTTGTCAATGTTCAGCAATGGGTACATGTTGATCCCAGTGTTCCTCACGCTGGTGCTACTCTTTGTCAAAGTGTTCCATTGGATTCTCAAGGACAGATACGAACAGCTCTTCCTCAACGCCACGTCCATCAAGAGCATCCTTCTCTCACGGAACTCCGCAATCTTACTTCTACTTCTATATGTGGACTACTCGATGGTGTGTTCTTGTGCCGAGTACACATTCGGTAACAACCCAGACGTGTTCTTTGTGTTTGGGTTCGAGTTTGCCCTCTTGTTCATTGGACTCGTTGTTGAAGCTGTGAAGATTGCTCTCAACTCCTGGGAGATTGTCTATTTGTCACAGCATCCAATGGAGGAAGTCTTCGAGTCCAAGACGTTGTACATGAAGCTTGTTGACATCGCACACACCGCAGTCAAACTTGCAATCAGTGGGTTCCTGCTGTTCACTTTCCTCGGGCCATACAAGTTCCCCATCCATATGCTCAAGGACCTGTTCTTTGGTGTTGCCAGTTTGATTGACCAAGTGAAGAAACTACAGTCCTACATCAGAGCTTCGAAGGAGCTCGACTCCAAGTTACAGGATGCCACCGAGGAGGATCTGAGTGACGACAACAACTTGTGCATCATCTGTCGTGACGATATGACCACCGAGGGTGTCAGTAGAGGTGAAAGACAGTTCCCAAAGAAACTCCACTGTGGACACATTATCCACATGGGGTGTCTGAAAGGTTGGATGGAACGTTCGCAAGTGTGTCCACTGTGTAGAGCACCTGTGTTTGACTATCACCCACATACTCAACAACGGACGCAACAGCAAGAACAACAACAACAACAGCAACAAGAACAACAGCAAGAACAACCGAATGGACCTGAATAGGAACACCAAGAACGTCCTATACACGGTGAAGGTTTTTTCCATGCTCCAACTCCTACCCCAACAGCAACAGATACCACAGAGAGTGGTGAGAACACCAATGACAACAGCGATAATGATTCCGATATCTTTCTACTACCACACAACGCTCTCACGCCTCCAGATTGGACCATACTGAAACTCTCCAATGCCAATGATGACCGCACCCAGTTCACGCTACATCTCTCTCAATCACAAACCGCCAAAATCGAGAGAGTACACCTGGAACCTACCACTGCTACGATGATACCTCTGCGCCGCAACGACGACGATAACTAAGCAGGAAGTATATCTAATGAACGAAGATTATGAAACTAACTCCTGGGCGTCGTAGAACTCGTCCATTGATCCGTCCTCTTCGTCTCTGAGGTAAGTAGCCCCATTCTGCTCTGCAATGCTGTTCATGATGAGATCCAACTCCACAATCATGAGCTTCTCAGGAAACTGACATCCCAGATCCTTGGCTTTCTAGTACATCCCCTTGGCATCAACCACAAGCTGCTTCACTTTGGATCTATCGGAATCGTGCTTGGTCACCAGAGTCATCGCCTCCAACTGGTAGGATAACCCTTGGATGAAATGGATCGTCCCATCGTTCACATAGGGGGCCTGGAACAACCAGTCTCTCAACTTTTCGTTCGCCTCATCGAACTTCTGCTTATACAGCATTGTCCATAACAACGTGTAGCAGTACATCGACACGCTCAGCTTGGAGCCTTTCCGGTACGGTGTTGGTTTACCGGACTTGACGTTGTGACGAGACATCGTCACCGGGTAGAAGTTGATCAGCCATTGCAAGAACTGCTCGTCTTTGAATACAGTCGTGCTATCAGACAGCCCCGAGGCGAATGTTCTCAGCTGATACTCTGTTATCTCTTCGTCGTCATCCTGGTGTTCAGTCTTGTACTTCTTCTCCGCCAACCGTGTGAGGATCTCCAGCCCCTATGACCAAATCTCTCTGATATCCGTCTGTGGCAGTCGTATCAGCGTGGTGAACACTTTGTAAGCAGATTCCCAGTTCTGTCTCAGTATTTGCAAGTTTAACAGCTGTGTCAAAGCGTCGTGATGGATGGCAGAGATGGGTTGTTGGATAGTAAGCATGGATATGTGATGGTCCAGCTGTGAAGCACGTGGTGCCGTGTATGGAAGCACTTCTAACCCCCTGCTCTGTATGATAGCTCTTGTAGATGTCTCGTCAATAAATGTATTCCCTTGCTTGATCCTCTATAGTATTGTTCTTTTGTGTGTCGTTTCGCCGTCATCATCATCATCATCATCATCATCCTCATTATTGTCATCATTATGGTTGTCGTTACCGTTATTCATATTCATATTAATGTCTTCATCGCCCGAGCTTGTAGACTCGTTAACGTTCCCTGTGTCATCCGAGATGAACTTGGAAACGTTCTTGTTCAAAGTCTTCTCCAGATGCCAATGCTCAAATGTGTCTTCTGGGAAGTACTTCTTTCTCTTGATTGTGATTGCCTTATCTCCGTTGTCCGCTTCAAGCCCACGCTTCAAGGCATGTCGCATCACCAAACCAGCAATCGGTGAGGGTGATCGGCTTTGCTTTTCAGGTGTGGAACGTTTCCTCTGTTGAAGCTTCTGCAACCTTCTCGAAGAGTCCCTATTCTGTTGTTTCTGCACCGAAAGTTCGTGTAGTACCCGGCTCACTTTGGCTGTTCGGTGGTCGAAACTTCGACTGCTGATATATGTGGAGTCAAACATCGTTCTTTCGTTGGATTCAAGTGGTAAGACCAGTCAATACTGGAGACCAAGTGGTGTGGTTATGTCCTGTGAATAACCTCATCTCATGTCTACTCGGTAGTACCAAAAAAAAATATAGACTGCTCTTGGATCAAAAAAAAAAAAAAAGTTTAACCGAGGAGGCACGCCCTCGGAATGTTGCCAGTCGTTGTCATGGTTACTGTTTACACTGCCCAACGATCAAAACAAAACCATCGTAAGGTTCGAAAAGGTGATGAAGGGAGGAAGCAATAACCGGAGATATAATGAAGAGTCAGATAGTAACGGAAGATGATTGTCGTGACCAGCTAACTACACCATACCACTGGTTGGATAGCTTCCAGTTTGAATACTCTTGGAGGGGCGCTCTCTACGCTAACGGAATAGCCAACAAATCTACATCACCCCTCTAATTGCACAACTCAGTTGACTAATTCGGGTGTTGCTAAGTTGCTCTATCACAATGCTCTCCAGCAATATATACCCATTTCTGAGAGGTCTCCCTAAAGTTACGTAGCGTTCAGTACCTCGAACACCCTTGTTACATATATCTAGTACGACATCTACACCCTTTCAAAGCAACACGATGTAAACAAACGGATTACAGATACACAGGTATCACCACAAGAAAAAAAATATAATAATGAATCACAATTCACCAGCCATAAAAATCAACCCATAATGTACAATACAAATAACTTCAACCTCCCATTCATTTGTGAGCCTTCTTCTTCTCCACCTTCAACAACAAAGCCTGTTATAAAACACGTTAGTAATCTTGGTCGTCTTAAATCGAGAATGCAAACCAAACATACCTTGTTGATGTGAGGCAAGACACCACCGTAGGCAATGGTGGCCTTGATGAGTGTGTCCAATTCTTCATCACCTCTGATGGCCAATTGCAAGTGTCTTGGTGTGATTCTCTTCAACTTCAAGTCCTTGGCAGCATTACCGGCCAACTCGAGAACTTCGGCAGTGAGATACTCAAGGACGGCAGTGAGGTAGATAGCAGCTGTGTAGATGTTAGTATTGCAGTTCCATACTGTCTATGTTGATTGATTGACTCACCCTTGGCTCCAACACGGATCTTGTTTTGAGCGGTTCTCTTCAAAAATCTCTTGACTCTTCCGACTGGGAATTGCAAACCGGCTCTTGCGGAGTGCGACTGGGATCTGAGACCACCATCTTTGGCACCGGATTTACCCTTACCACCGTGAACTTTTCCTGACATTGTTTGGCTTTCGTTTGAACTTGTTTTGTAGAAGAACTAGAACTAGTTCCGAGTGGGTCGTGTTGTCGTGTTGTTGTTATGGAGAAGGGAAGTAAACAAAAGGAAAGTCGCGGTCTGTAACGAAACGCTGGCCGGCACGACCAAAGGAAAAAAAAAAAAAACTTCCGGTAGGGTAACATGTTCAGCCCAAAAAAAAAAACCACGGGGCTGAACATCGAGCACTGTCTAGTATCCACCTCCTTCAATTCGCCATCTACAAATCTAGAAGTCTTTTTGTCTAAAACTGTACGTACAATTCGTGGTCAGCGTACGCTATTTACATGGATCATGGTCATTTTTTTCGCTGACAGTGGGGGATTTCGTTAACGGGTGTAATGCAATGCTAATGCATGAAGGTGAAGTAAAAGAAGAGGTAGGTAGTGAAGTGAGTAGAACGAGGGAGACAGAGGTCATGTCACTTAGAACATACCACCGCCCATACCACCCATGCCACCGCCCATCTATGGGGCAGCTGCTGGTGGCTCTGGAGCGTTCACAATAGCACACTCTGTGGTGGCTAAGAGAGAGGCAACACCAGAGGCATCAACCAAACCGGAACGAACAACCTTGAATGGGTCAATAATACCAGCAGAGATCATGTCGGTGAACTCTCCCTTGGAAGAGTCGTAACCCTTGTGGAAGTCATCACCGTACTCGTCGATGATCTTGCCAACAATCACGGAACCCTCCTCACCAGCGTTCTCAATGATCTTTCTAGCTGGCTGTGTGATGGCCTTTCTGATGATGTCAACACCGAGCTTCTGGTCGAAGTTGTCTACCTTGACGTCCTTCAAGATTCTGGAAGCCTTCAACAAAGCGGTACCACCACCTGGCAAGATACCTTCCTCAACGGCGGCTCTAGTGGCGTTCAAAGCATCATCGTAACGGTCCTTCTTCTCACCAACCTCAACCTCGGAGGCACCACCAACCTTAACGACGGCAACGCCACCAGAGAGCTTGGCCAATCTCTCCTGCAACTTCTCCTTCTCGTAGGAAGAGGTCAACTCATCGGCAACAGAGGCCTTGATCTGCTCAATTCTCTCCAAGATGTTCTCCTTGGAACCCTCACCGTTCAAGATAACAGTGTCCTCCTTGGTGATTGTGACAGAGTCAGCAGAACCAAGCAACTCAGGAGTAGCATTCTCTGGCTTGATATCCAACTCCTCGTTGAAGACAGTACCACCGGTCAAGATGGCAATGTCACCCAAGGTGTTCTTCTTGTTGTCACCGAAACCTGGAGCCTTAACAGCACAGACGGAGATCTGGCCTCTAATCTTGTTCAAAATACAAGCAGCAAGAGCCTCACCGTCGATGTCATCGGCAATGATGAGCAATGGTCTTCTAGCCTTAACTGCAATCTCAAAGGCTGGCAAGATGTCAGCAATGGCGGAGATCTTCTTATCAGAGAGGAAAATCAATGGTCTCTCCAACTCAGCCTTGCCGTTCTTGGTGTTGGTCACGAAGTATGGGGAGATGTAACCTCTGTCGAATCTCATACCTTCGGTAACCTCCAACTCATCCTCCAAGGTCTTACCCTCCTTGACGGTGATGACACCTTCCTTACCGACCTTCTCCATGGCAGAGGCAAGCAACTTACCAATGTGGGCGTCACCGTTGGCGGAGATGGTGGCGACCTGGGCAATCTCAGCAGATGTGGTGATCTCCTTCTTGTTCTTCTTCAAGAAGTCGACAATAGCCTCGACGGCAGCCTGGGAACCTCTTCTCAAGTCCATTGGGTTGCAACCAGCAGCAACGTTCTTGACGGACTCGGTGAAGATAGCTCTACCCAAGACAGTGGCAGAGGTGGTACCGTCACCGGCAGCCTCGTTTGTCTTGGAGGCAACCTCTTGCAAGAGCTTAGCACCCATGTTCTCGAACTTGTCTTTCAAGGTGATGGATCTGGCAACGGTGACACCGTCCTTGGTGATCTTTGGGGAGCCGAAGTCCTGCTCGATGAGGACGTTTCTACCCTTTGGACCCAAGGTGACGGAGACGGCATCGGCAAGGGTCTCAACACCCTTGAGGAGAGCAGCTCTGCCCTCAACACCGAACTTGAGCTCCTTGTGGGAGAGGTTTCTAGCAAGAGAGATAGCCTGTTTTCTAACAGTAGGACGGGTAGCACTCAACATTGTGGTGGGGAGCGACGAAACGAGATGATCTAGTTCCTTAAAGAAGAGGAAAGTACAAGAGAAGAGTAAACGCTACAGTGTGGAAAGCGTGGGGCGGCGGCTCGCCTTTTATGCTTTTCGACGCTTTTGCTAGAATTTTCCGAACGGTGGGGAAAACGTAGGAGATGAGTTGTACGGTGTGCGGGTTTTTCGGGGCCCGGCTGCCTCTTCACAGGCACTTTGGGCTCCTTTAGGCCAAAATTGGTCAACTATCTAATCAATTGTGAAGTTCTGCGGGTCAACTGGATAGTCTATTGCACATATATCAATTTCAACACTAAGGATGTTAACTTCCTCTCACACACCCGTTGGAAAGCTGGGGGAGATTTCGATGGTCGGAGGTCGGCGCCGCTAATATCGCGGAGCTGGTTGGGGCACCTATGGGTGCCGCGAACTCATTCGATGATCTCAAGCCTATCTCTAGTGATACGTAATAACCAGTATCAGTATGCTCCACCCAGTACGTCCACCCAGCTCGAGATTTACACCCCATTGTAACCTACACGAGTATCCCTTAGAGATGGATGGTAACGATGGTAAGCTAAGAAACTGCTTGTACCACTTTGAAGCTCTTTACTAACCTGGTGAACTTCCAGGATTCGCCCCAATAGAGGCAATCTTCTACACTGTGTTCCATCCAACGGAAGGAACTAAAGTATCCCACCAGGTTCCAGCTGGGTCCATTGTGCCTTCGAACAGTCCAGATGCACAAGATGAACCTCTCTTTAACTTTGACTCCGTGAAGAACTACATCATCCCCAAACCGCAGCTCTGCAACCGCCTCATCACTTTGAAAGTAGGGAACTACCGCATTGTGGGTTTCCCAGTGACTATCGCAGGACCGCATTATGCCAGAAACTCGTTCAGTTTCAACTTTTGCTTTGTGTTCAAGTATGGGAACAACTCAATACCCTTTGAGAACGATATAAGGCGGATCGGGCGTGTCTTCACCAATCTGGAAGAGCAGTATCAGATCCTCTCGAAGAAGGAAAACGATTTGATCTATTTCAAAAACGTGGCACAATTTAACCATGCACCACTTGATAGTGTTGAGTCAAGTCCCGGTTCCAGTACTCATGGGGAAGACTCCAGATCCACTTCAATGGACTCCTCCTTCGTCGGTTCTGTCAACAATGCCTCAACCACATACGACCAAATCATGAGCGACCTTCAGAACAACATCAACTCCTCCACCCCAATTGGAGTAACCAACAAAGATAACATGATGACCCTCGACTCTGTGGAAAGTCTGATCCAACAGATCTACCAAGACCTGAACAACTACTCGGAGTGCCTTATTCCCATCGACTCTGGTAACTCCGTTGATATCAAACTTCTCCCACTTCTTCCTCCACCTCCCAAGATAGGACCAGAAGATGTACCCATCTCCACGGTACAACTAGAGAGTCTCGTTGATGTCAACTGGGACCCAACAATGTTGAGGCTCATCCCTTTCATCAATGGTATCAACTCAGTGAAACGTATTAGCATGTTAGCCAATTCTGACTACCTAGTGGTGAAGAGCTGTATCTAGCATCTGATGTACTACAAGTGTATCATCCTCACTGATGTGTTCCAGTTCTCAAATATCTATGCCCCAACATCAGACATTGACCTATTTCTTACAGACAACCATATGGCATCAGAATGCTAGGCCTACGTGGTGGCACCATCGATCTTCAAGGGGCTACGATACGAAAAGCCACCACCGAACAGGACTGATCCATCATCCAACAACAATATGATGAGATCCAACACCAGTGAAACCAATAGTGTCTCGTCTGGAACTAGACACAGCTCCACGGTATCATTACCCAACAGATCGCACAAAGAGACCATCACACTTCCCTCCAAAGCTAAGTTATTCTATCTCTACAGATCTCTGCATCACGGATAGACTGTCAAACAGTGGTACAGGGACCACTCTTCCGATTTGGAGTCCATCGATCTGAGACGGTTCATTACATTTGGAGTCATGAGGGGACTCATATACAGAGTCCACGCTTATCCGATCATAGACGGGCTCATTACCGATGAGGCCCAACAGGATTCACTTTTCAAAGACTACATCAACTCTGTGAGTAACTCAAGGGGCGATTCACCAAACAAAGCCAGTGTTGTTACCTCTATAGAGCCCGTGGGATTGAGAAGAAAGTACAGCTCCAATTTGACAGAGCAACAGAGGGAACAGATCGCTGAGCTCACAAAGTTTCTGAAAACTGCTAAGAGCCTGGACTCTCTCTGTACACAAATCAACATGGACAGGGCCTCACTGGAAAATCTTTTAAGGAAAATTGGGCCTTACAATCTGGTGAATTGTTGATGAGATCGTGCTATCTGCTCCAGGAGATTGTCGTCGCCATGGCAACGATCGCGCGCCGGAAGAAAAAAAAGGTAAACAAAGAAAAACAAAGCACAACTTTTAGCCGCTGTAAACAACGATAAACAGAAATAGAGAAGTAAACAGGACCTCACTGACAGTAAACTAAACCGCCCTGTTGAAATCCCCGACAACTTGTCCAAAATGAGCTCCGAAAGCGAGAACATCCAGGTTGTTATCAGGTGCCGAGGAAGAAACGCCAAAGAGAGCAGCTCCAAAAGCCCTGTTGTGGTGCATGTCGCTGATGAAGAAGGCTAGGAAGTGGTGGTCAATCCCTCTGATGACACTGGTGTTACCGCCCAGTTGAATGCAAAGACTTACACTTTTGATAAGGTTTTCGGCCCCATTGCTGACCAACAAGCCATCTTCCAGGGAGTCGCATCCCCACTGTTTGATGAGTTCCTCAAAGGCTACAACTGCACACTCCTCGTCTACGGAATGACATCCACAGGTAAGACGTACACAATGTCCGGAGACAACTCACTGGTCAATGGAGAGCTCAACGACAGAGCAGGTATCATTCCCCGTCTCATCATCAAGTTGTTCAAGGTCTTGCAGGAGGCACATGGTGATTACGTTGTCAAGTGCTCCTTCATAGAGTTATACAACGAAGAGTTGAAGGACCTCTTGGCTGATGACGCTTCCAAGAAACTCAGGATATATGACCAGAAGAGTGATCCAACAATTCCAGTTCTGGGGAACAAGACTGCTATACACATCCAGAACTTGCAAGAAGTTGTTCTCCAGGACTCCTCACACGGCTTGAAGACGCTTCAAAGAGGACTCAAGCTTCGACAAGTTGCCGCTACAAAGATGAATGATGTGTCGAGTAGATCACACACGATCTTCACATTGAGTCTTTTCAAGAAGAACGCTGACACGGGTGATCTATTCCGTCTCTCGAAGATGAACCTCGTCGATCTTGCAGGGTCTGAAAACATCAGCAGGTCTGGTGCCCTCAATCAAAGAGCCAAAGAGGCGGGCTCAATCAACCAGAGTCTTCTCACATTGGGAAGAGTGATCAATCTATTGGTGGAATGTAGTAACCAACACATCCCTTACAGAGAGTCCAAGTTAACACGGCTTCTACAGGACTCATTGGGAGGTCAAACTAAGACATGTTTGATTGCAACAATATCACCTGCAAAAATCAACTATGACGAAACCCTCAGCACATTGGAGTACGCAAATAAAGCCAAGAGCATCCAGAACAAACCATAGCTTGGACAAACATTGGGAAGAGAGGTGTTGCTCAAGGAGTTGAGTGCCGAATTGGCCAAAGTTAAGATGGATTTGACTGCGACGAGGCAACGAGATGGCATGTACATGGATAACGAGAACTATTCCCAGCTCATGAATGAACTTCAAGAGTCCAAGACATCTATTGAAGAAGCACTGAGAGAGCAGGAGAAACTTAAGAAGCAGAACGAACAGCTCAAGTCGCAATTGAAGGAGACTGAAGCTCAGAGTATAAAGCAGATCACTACAATCAACACTCTCAACTCAACAATTGATACTCTTCACAACAAGATCGACGAACAGAAGGAAAACGAGAGAACCCTTATGACGTCAAGTTCCAAGTTCAAGTCCATCATCGCTACCATCAATGACAAGATAGCCAGCTTGAAAACGTTTGAGGATGAGACTAAAGCTGCAGTCACCAGTGTTATTGACTCCAACATCAAGCTGACACTTTCACAAATTAGTGGAACACTGGAGAAGGCGTCCAAGCTTCATGGCTCCTCGAAGAACGTGGCACTGTTAAGGGAGGAGATTGATCGCATAGTTCAATCACTTACGGAATCTACGTCACAGGTGTCGAGGAAGCTACTATCCATGATTGGAATGTTCCCAAAGACATTCGACTCTCTTCACGTGAAGCTTTCCGAACTCACAAACATCATCACCGAGCTCGAAGATGTGTTGAACAAGGAGTTCACGCGCCTATCTCAAGAAAACAATGAAATGAAGACCTTGCTCACCGGCCAGCTGTTCCACAACCATTCTTCAATCGTGAGGGACGTCATTGCAGACACAAATCAACAACTTGAGAATAGTGCAAATACCCTCTTGAACGACTTCATTGGTTTGATGAGAGAGACTAACAACAAGCAACAAGCATTAGTGATGGAGAAGATCAAAGATGCAGTTGAAAGATCCATCAGTCAGGAAAAATCTGTGTTGACACCTACCTTGACCAAGTGGGACAATTCCACTAGAGAGATCATCAACACATGTGACTCAGTCACCAACGAGATCCAGAGCCACTACTCCAAGATTGTTGAAGAGCTCAACCATGACATTGGGGAAGGGCTTCAAAGACATGCTGATATTGAATCTGCTGTCTCCAATGAGCTTTGCACCATCCCATCTGGCCTGTCAAAACTTCAGAATTCTCAGAATATCCAGAACTGTTTCGATAAAATCAAAGAGGATGAGATTGTTCATGACTCTGTGCTACACACTGTCACTGAGACAAAGAAGTCATTACACGAGGCACAAACTCAGTTACAACAACGAGTCGTGGAGAGAACCGGAGCTCAACAGATATAGGAAAAGGACATGAAGCAGATGATTAATGAGATTGAACAGGAACAAGCTGAGATAAAGAAAAAGATGCTTCCAACAGGGAAAACTCCGAGACGAGAGGTGTTACAACTCCAGGCACAGTCTATGACATCGTTGAATGTGTGTCAATCACCTCCAAAGTTTCAACTGATTGGTCAACGTTTCCAGGGATCTGAGAACCAGTCAGTAGTCACCGCAACGACTTCCAAAAAGAGGAAATCAAATACCGATGAAGATCCGCAAACATAGTCCAGATCTTCCAAGTTACCCAAGTTGAGCAGAAACAACCTGCTATCAACAAGGAAGTCTATGAGATGAGACTTTGCCTTGTCTTCCTTTGTGATAGACAATACGTAATAGAAATGAATTGATGATAAAAAATGCACCTGTAATAAATATACAATAAGAGTACTGAAGATTCATCTCAAGTCTGAGGCACCGCTGATAGATCTTCTGAATTGATCTAATGAACCTGAAGATGCAACACTGCTTGCTGATGATCTTCTTCTCTGTTTTCTTGCCTGGTTAGGATCAACATTTGTCTTACCGTGTTTTCTTGCAATGAGACCCAAGATATCCGTCAACGACACCACACCAATCAACTTTCCTGCTCTGCCTTCGTTCTCTGGACTGAGATGGTTATCTTTGGTACTTGAAGCTCCAGACGCTGAAGACGTTGGAGTGGATACCGATGATGTGTGAGGTCTCACCACCCACAGTCTATGAGCCTTGGTGGCAACAAGTTTAGCAACAGTTCTCGACAACGATGTGGTTGGGTGGACATGGAAGATAGGGAATGAGTCCTTACCTTCCTCGATTCCTCGCAGATTCAAGATGACACTGACAAAGTGTAAGCATGATTTGTGGAGCAAATGGGACTGTGATGATTTGGTGACGTGCTTAACATCGGTGACCGAAATGTTTCCAAGAAGGTTCATGTGTTGATCCACAACTGCCACTGAGGAGATCTTCTCCTGATTCATAAGGTAAAGGGCGTCGATCAGCGGTTGGTCTCCGTATACTGAGATTACCTTGGAGTTGCCAATTTGCAATGACTCGATCGTGGAGTCCAAGATCTTTTCGAGAGTTGGGAATCTTCTGGCGTTATCCCAAAAGTACTTGATCAATCTTCTCTGAGAAAGGATACCTGTGATTCGTGTGCCTTGTTCGTTCACAATTGCAATTCTGTGCACACCGGTTCCCAAGATCTCAACCACGGTGGATAAAGTCTCTGTCTCGGGGAGTTTATAGAAAGGGTTCTTTGGTGTCAACTGGATAACGAACTTCACTGGGACTTGTTCGCCTCTCTTTGCCTTCATGGTAAAGTCTTGGACCTCTTCTGGACGGTTCTTGTAGTATGTACTCTGGCTGAAAGTCTGGGGTGTAATTTGGAGTTTGCCCAAAACAAGCATCAAGTATGAGTTCAAATCGGTATAGTCGAACGTGAGACAGTTCATATCACCATCGTACTCCTCAACGGGTAAAGAAGTCAAGTTGTTCTCCTGTAACTTGTTGAAAGCCTGTTCCACGGAGATATCAGACTTGATGAAGATGAGCTTTGCGGACTCAATCAGCTCGCTCAACTTGACATCTTGCCAGCTTCTAGTCTGAGGATCTCTTGTCTGGGTGGTCGACGTGGTGTTCAATGAGGAGTGGGAAGATATCGATGGGTTTCTGGACAGATCAAAGGAGGATTGAGGGTCCAGGGTGGCATCTGCTGGTGTTGTTGCTGCCTGGTCCAACTGTGGTGGGGTGGAAAGCAACTCCACAATGGAGGCGGATCTGCCCTGTTGGGGCGCCTGTGAGTTGGGCGTGGAAGGCGCTCTCAAGTACTGTGGGTTGAACTTGGATGGAGTTGGGACCATTGTTTGTTTATCTGCTGTGTGTGGAGCGCTGGTTGCTTTGTGTGTTGTTGCTTGAATGGAGGGGTTGTGACGGGCGGTTGAGGCTGGAATTGAGATGTGAGTCAACTGCCTTGTGGTGATTTCCTGGGAGGTGTTCCTTGGGAAAAAGTTCGCAGAAGGGCGGGTTGTTGTTGTCAGCTGAACTGGGTTGTGTGGACTAATCTGGCGGCTGTTTGTGTGACTTTGCGACTCTTTTTCAGTTCTGGAAGCCTAGAAAGTTGAAGTTTTTTGTACTGCGGTCATGAGCTAATATAGTGCATCCGTGCACCACGGGGATACGGTCATCAACTACGCCCCGGACCCGGAGATGATAGCCGGCCGCGGCATCGAGACTGCCGACTAGTACCATTGATGAGGAAGTTCGGACTTCTGGCTCGTTCTACACCTGATTTGAAGGAGTTCTAGTCTATAATATACCTTCTGTCATATATACTAACCACAATAATCCTCGATTGAGTTTAAGAGCGGATCACAGGGACTCATATTGGTCCCAGAACGAGCTCTTCTTCACGTTTTCCGTAGACATCGACTTAACCACAACTGTCCCTGCTTCTGATTCTGAGGAGTATTCAATATCAAGGTAGTAGATCTTGTCAAGTTTGAGGTCCTCGCTGATGTATTTGAGAACCTTGTGGTAGTTGAGACCAACCTGAGCAATGGCGTGGCTATCATCTGAAAGACAGAATCTGGAATCACAGTATCTCTTCACGGCATCAGCAACGTCTAGTCTTGGGTAAGGTGTGCTCCAGTTCTTTCTCAAGGCGGCACTGTTGAGCTCGATGAGTCCACCGTACGACTTGATGTAAGTGAGGTTTCTTTCGATCTTTGCCCAAACGTCCGGCCATGACGTTTCGATGTTGAGTGTCTTGAAAGTCTCCCCGGTGGACTCGTCCACGTCGTCATCTCTCATGAACAAACGGATCAAGTCGAAATGCCCCACTGTGCTTGGTTGCAGAGTGGTGAGGACTTCATACTGAACGTCAAAGTACTCAGAGAACAACTCTTTCCAGCCACCACAAGCATCTCTAGCAGACTCCAACTTGGCTCTGTCCATGTCGATGGCAAATCCCTTGATGAAGTGTACGGAGCCAACACACATGTCTATCTTGTACTCGTCTTTGATCTGCTTGGCGTATTGGATGTGTTGTGTGTCGATACCTTCCACTTCCATCCCAACCAAGAACTTTGTGTGACATCCCTCGAGTCTTCTTCTCTTTTGTAGTTCTCTGGCGTGTTTGTAGTATCTGTCAAAGTTTCCCTCCAAGGAATTCGGAGTGTAATCTCTTTCGTGCTCTTCAGGGTAGATGTAGTGACTGTCCAATCTAGGCATATGCTCGGTGAGACAGAAGACATCAAAGCCCATCTCCACCGCTCTGGCAGTGATTGTCTCGAGAGTGTCTGAGGCGTGGGCAACGTAGTCGCCGCTATGACTGTGGTGGGAATGCATGAGTTTCCCGGATACTGTATGAGGCCCAAATCAACTCAATTGCATGACTGGTCAGTGGTGACATCGAATTGATATGAATCAATGGGATCTGTTGGATATAGTACCCGACGACAACTCCCAAAGCCCCCCGGCTTAATGATAGCATAAGCATCAGAGCGCGCGTCGTTCCGGTTAACCCCGGGATAAGGATAGGGCTCTTCTCAACTCTTCTCAACTCTTCTTTCATTCTCTCTCTCTCTCTCTCTCTCTCTCTCTCTTTCACTTTACTTCTTTGAAGTCCCTAAGTATCCAAATCACCACACAATGACATCCCTACACGCTGTTGACATCCCAGTGACAAATCTTGACGATGATGACGACGACGACTTGATCCACCCATCCGAGCGACTGGACCCGAACGTTCTCAGAGACGACTTCGACATAGAAGACGATGTGCCCGCTTTTGGTCAGAAGAAGACGTTTGGCGCTAGACTCAGTGAAGCGTTCAAGAGGCTCACCAATAGCGGATACGACAGGCTGGCTGAAGCTAGCAACGGCATTGAGTTGGCAGGGCGGTACGGTGATGCCGACTCGTTTGACTTGAGCGATGAGGAGTTCCTGGCAAGACGACAAAGAGACACGGTGGTTTCCCGCTTGCTGGACCAGGCAAAGAGACAAGGAACTCGTCTTCTCGTAGCGGCTCTCGTCATTGTTGTTGTGGTATTGGGCTCTTTATTAGCCGCGCTGAAGGGCAAGCAGAAACCTCTACATGTTCACACCAAGCCAACTCTACACAACGGAACACACGACTTCTACCCAACAACCATCCTCATCTCCCTCGATGGCTTCCACCCGCATTACATCTCATAGGGTCTCACCCCTACATTACACGATATGCTCTTGAACGATTACGGTACTCCATACATGATCCCATCGTTCCCATCCTCAACGTTCCCCAACCACTGGACAATCGTAACGGGACTCTACCCTGAATCCCACGGCATAGTGGGTAACAAGTTCTATGACCCGGTGCTAGATAAGCAGTTCATCAACGTATTACCGGAGAAGTCCCTTGACCCGGTCTGGTGGGGAGGTGAGGCAATCTGGTCTACTGCGGAGTTACAAGGAGTACGTACCGCAGTTCACATGTTCCCGGGATCAGAAGTGAACTTCCCATTGGGGAACCCTACAGAGAGAGACGCATTCAATGGTTCAGAGGTGCTTGAACTGAAAACTGAGCGCGTGTTGGGATGGTTAGACCGTCCGTTGTCCACCAGACCGGAACTTATCCTCAGCTACGTTCCTACGATTGACTCCTTGGGTCACAAGTACGGTACGCATGGACCAGAGCTCCAAAAGGGGCTCATCTACGTGGACTCTTTCATTCATAACATCACTATGGGTATCCAACAGAGAAACCTCACAGACATTGTGAATGTTGTGATTATCTCTGATCACGGAATGGCTCCAACATCCAACGACAGACTTGTGTACCTTGACGACTTGGTGAACACAACCAAGATTGAACACATTGATGGATTCCCTCTGTTCGGGTTGAGACCTTATCCAGAATACACTGTGGATGAGTTGTACGATGAGTTGAAGAACAACTCCAAAAATGCCAAGGGTTACCACGTCTATCTTAGGGAAGAGCTCCCTGCCGAGTGGAAATTTGGTGGTGAATTGAACCATCCTTTGTACAAGCAGAGAATTGCTCCATTGTGGGTTGTCCCTGAAACTGGATATGTGATCACCACACACGACGAGATGGAACGCAAAAAAGGTGACTACAGTCCAAAGGGTGTTCATGGATACAACAACACAGACGTTTTGATGAGAGCTATCTTCTTGGGTAACGGCCCATACTTCCAAGACAAGTTGTCCACCATGAAGAAGTTGAAGCCATTTCAGAACATCGAGGTTTATAACATCTTGTGTGACATGCTTCAACTCGATCCTGCTCCTAACAACGGAACACAGAACCTCATCAGTGCTAAGAACTTGTTGCCTTCGGATTGGACTGACTCATTGATGTATCCTGGAGTTGATTTCCCAATGGAGTTGATGACACAGAACTCGACGTATGATTATATTTTCAGATCTGAAGCACACGTCAAGAATATTGCTGGTACTACTACGTTGACTCCTTCAACTACCTCTACTTCGACATCAACTACCTCAAAACCAACATCCACCACGTCAACCACATTGAGCAGCAGTGCATTTGAAACCAGCGAGGAGACACACACCACTACTCACAAGGGTATCTGGGGTTCGCTCGAAGAAACATGGGAAAGTGTGGAAGACCATTTGGAAGACTTAGGTGAGGATATCAAAGAGGGTGCAGAGGACTTAATGGATGAGATCGGAGACGCTATTGATGATCTTAAGAAAGGGGGAGATAAAGAAGATGATTGATCCTGTTATTTAATGAATACATATACATTCAAAGCTTGGAGGCTTTCTTGTTCTACCAACCAAACCCAATTTTCTTCTAAGTTCCTGGAGATATGATGACGTTGAGTACCGTAGACACACCGTTGTCTGAGTTCTCTAGTGCTCTCTGGAAACAGTCTTGGACCTCCTGTACATTTCTTGCAATGTATCCCTGTGCGCCCAAGCTGATCCCCAATAAATCGTACCTGGTCTCGTGGCTCAATGCGGTAGAGGGCAGCATGGTATGGTCCTGGTGTTGTGACTCTCTAGGGGTTCCGTGGTAGATACCACTGTTGTTCATCACCACAACGACTATGGGCAAATGGGCCCTCACTGCTGTCTCGAGTTCCATTGCAGAGAATCCAAAGGCGGAGTCTCCTTCTATAGCGACAACTGTACTTTGTGGATTGCAAACTTTAGCTGCAATTGCGTATCCGATACCCACCCCCATTGTGGCATTGGTACCAGCATCCAGTCTCTGTTTCGGTAAGGATTGCGGGAAGGAGATACGTGCCATGTCCATGGTGTTTGCCCCCTCTGTTACTAGAATGGTAGACTCCTCTCTAGAAGAAAGCGCTTCTCTCAGCACTTTGTAGACGTTGTTGTAGTTGAGCGTGCTTTCCACGGTGATCTCCTTCTTAGCCAATGACTCGTTGTTGCGATGGATTGTTTGTTGTAACTCAGCACTGATCTCTGAACACTGGTACTCTCCCAGCAACCTATCAAGTTCAGAAGCCACCAGGCCAATATCACCAACCAACCCGTACTCGATCGACCCTGGAGCGTTGTTCCCAATCTCCTCCGGGTGGGTGTCACACTGGATGAATTTCACATCCTAGTTGAGTCTTGGTGACTCACCGAAATGGAGTATCCAATTGAGTCTTGCTCCAAATAGCAACACAACATCTGCGGACTTGAGAGCCAACGAACGAGCAGAGGAGACATTCAAAGGGTGATTATCAGGAACAACACCTTTCCCCATGGGTGTTGGTAGGAAAGGGAGCTTGTGTGTCTCCACAAGGTGGCGTATGGCGTCCTTAGCATCACTGTAGGCAGCACCTTTGCCAATCACAATCAGCGGCGACTTGGAAGAACGAAGAAGATACACTGCTTTCTCCAATTGAGAAGCTGGTGGAACAAACATAGGGACCATTTCTTGAGTTATCGGTCCCAAATGGAGTATTAGTCTCTCAGATCTCTCGTTGTCCAAGCAGTTCTCCATCAAGTCTGCTGGTAGATCAACGTACACGGCTCCTGGTGTTCCAAAAAGTGAACTCTTGTAAGCTTTGAAGATGAAGTTGGGTACCTGGTCAAAGTTAAGCGGTTTACAAGTGAATTTACACCACTGTTGCATCATCGAGCACTGGTCCAGCTCCTAGAATCCTCCCTTTGTCACGTCAGAGAAACTCGAAGAACCAGCAAGAACGAGTAACGGCCATCTGTTGGAAGAGGCATTGAACACACCAGCCAAAGCGTGGACAATCCCCGGACCTCCCACAACAAGGAGCACTCCGGGCTTTCCTGTGAGATATCCATACGCTGATGCTGCATAGGAGGCCGCTTGTTCGTTACGGAATGACAAAAACCGTACACCTTCTTCAATGAGAGCGTCGCCCACTTCCACCACTGGGATCCCGACGATGCCGAAGACCGTTGTGACTCCGAGAGCTTTGAGGGAACGGGCAATCAGCTTGGCTCCCGATAGTTGTGTGTGCGATTCTGGCATCTTTCCCGTGTTGTTTCTGTGCGTTCTTTGTGGGAATCCGGCTTGAAACTGCTGTCTTTCCAGTGTTGTGGTGAAGATAGGAAGCTGCTTTTCCCCGCACTTTCTTAAGAGCTGTTCTCTTTTTTTTATTTTGGCTTTTCTGCCCACAATATATCGATTGGCGGCGGATAATATATACAAGACTAGACAACTACCAAAGATTCAGGCCTCACACTCGTCGTGCGCTCTAGGGAAGGGAACAACGTCTCTCACGTTCTCCACACCCGAGAGATAGCACACCAGTCTTTCCAGACCGAGACCGAACCCACCGTGCGGAAACGTGGCGTTCTCTCTGGTGGACATGAACCATCCCAGCTCTTCCCTATTCATCCCTCTGTGTGCAATCTCATTCTCTAGTAAATCCAAGTTGTGTTCTCTCATGGATCCGCCAATGATCTCTCCAACTTCAGGGACCAGCAGATCAAAACAAGCGACTGTCTTGTCGTCCGCGTTCTGCTTCATGTAGAAAGGCTTGATCTCCCTTGGATAGTCCGTGACAAACACTGGTCCTTTGAAGTACTCAGCTGCAAGCCACTTCTCGTGTTCTGACGCCAAACCGTCAGAGTATCTCACAGGGATATTGAACTTGACTCCGGACTTGTTGAGGATCTCCAATGCCTCTGTGTATGTTACACTGGCCCACTTCGACTCCACTAACGAAGACCATCTGTCCCGTAATCTCTATCTCACCTCTTCCACATCCTCTGTTGATCTCTGCGACTATAACAGATCTGATGCAATTCCCCTCTCATCTGCAACCAAGCCCTGCACAACGTGCTTGATCATACGTTCAGTAAAGTAAGTCAACTGGTGAACGCTGTCGACAAATGCAATCTCTGCTTCCAACATCCAGAACTCACTCAGATGTCTGTTGGTGTCGGACTCTTCGGCTCTGAACGATGGTGAGAGTGTCCATACTTTCCCCAAAGCAGCACACAAGACCTCCAGATGTAACTATGTGGACACCGTGAGATATGCATTCTTACCAAAGAACTGTTCCTTCCCATTCTTATCCAGTACACTCTTGGACTCCAATTGAAAGAGCTCACCTGCTCCTTCACAATCAGAGCCTGTAATCAATGGAGGGTTCGTCTTGTAGAATCCCTCCTGTTGGAAGAACTCGTGCAACTTCAAGTCTGTGAACGATCTGAATCTGAGGACAGATGAAAGGTATCCGGTCTTGAAACGCAACGTCGGCAGCGTTCTCAAATATTGTAACGAATGCAACTTTTTCTGTAATGGATAGCTCTCACCAACGTCTCCAATGACCTTAACGTGTTCCTCCCCCGGTGATATCTTCAATTCGTAGGCCTGTTCTTTACCCTTGGACTCTAACCATTGACCAGTAAACGAAACGGATTGACCAGTCTTCAACACTTGCGCCCGGGAAGGTGACAAGACACACATCAGATTTTTAGAGGTTGTTCCATCGTTCAAATCCACAAATGCAACTCTTTTTAGACTCCGTACTGACTTTACGTACCCGTTAACCGTAAGCTCTTTGTTAACCGGTGGTGGTTGAGAAAAGAGTTGTTGTAATGACGGCGGAAGCGTATGTTGCAATCGACGCAAACTGGGTATACTTTGGACTCTTAGGTGCAATTTATCAAATCTGATCATCTCCAATGGGTCTTATATCCTCGTTAATCCAAGATTCTTCACATCATTGGGAAGTTCAAAAGTGCTTCTCGAACACTTTTTCGATGTTGATCGAGCATTTTTGGTTATGAAGCACTGACATAATGCTCCAAGCGGACTTTCCATTCTTGAGATCTAATTAAACCTACAAATACCGCATTCTAGGCCAGTGATAAGCTATATTTTCACAATCAGTTCTGGTCGCATCTCTTCAAGTAGGCCTCCCATCCAGCCTTTCTGTATCTCTCACCTTCCACAGTAGGGTCTCTTCCCTTACCGAACAATCCTCTGCCAACGATGATGATGTCCGATCCTCCAGCAACAACAGTCTCCACTGTACGGTACTGCTGACCCAAACCGTCACCTTTGTCGTCCAAACCAACACCTGGGGTCATGATCAACCAGTCAAAGCCCTCCTCACGACCACCCATGTCGCTCTGTGCAATGAATCCAATCACAAAGTCCTTATCGGACTTGGCAATCTCCACAGTCTGCTTGGTGTATTCTCCCTTGGCCAAAGATCCCTTGGAACTGAGCTCAGCAAGCATCAATAATCCACGAGGCTCAGTGGTGGTTTCCTGTGCAGCTTCCTTCAAACCCTTCACGATACCTTCACCGGTAACACCGTGTGCATTGGTGATATCGGACCACTGAGCAATCTTGAAGGCACCACCAGCGTACTGCGCCTTCACAGTGTTACCAATATCGGCAAACTTACGGTCCTCGAAGATGAGGAAGTTGTGTTTCTTGGCGAGCTCTTTCAAAGGCACAATGGTACCTTCGTATGAAAAGTCGTCAATGATGTCGATGTGAGTCTTGACAAGACAGATGTATGGGCCAAGTGTATCAACGAGAGACAAGAACTCCTTAGTAGTTCTCACGTCGATGGAGGCACAAAGGTTGGACTTCTTCTCTTCCATCACAGCAAACAGACGCTTGGCCAATGGAGAAGAGTGCTGTTCAGCTCTCTGTGTGTAGCTCAGTGTAGTGACCATCTCTTTGAATTATGAGGTGAGTGTGTGAAATTTACAGCTGTGTGAGGGTGTATGGGAGAATGAATCAAAGCCACAGAGTTGTTGAAATCACACAACTAGTCAACTAATTCTTCTTGGTCCCCATCTACTTCATCTTCTATGGGGAACTTTTTTTTTTCGGCATCTGTTTAGCCGGCGAATGGCAGCGCACGTGACTGAGAATTTGATGACTAATCCGAACTTATTATTTTGCTTAATTAGTCACTTAAAGTGAGAGAATTACAGACTATTCCTTCTAGATATTATTTATGGTCATCATCACGATGTATGGAATAGGCAGCAAGCGCAGATAAGGTGAATTACGTACCAGAAATATCGGTTATATCAAAAATAAAAACTCAGTTGTATCGTGTAAAAATCTCAAATGAGATAAAGTGCAGGTTTGCTTCCTATTAGTGTTGATTTCTCTTCGAGATTCTATCGACTTTTGATGCATCACTTAACATTATAAAGTGAATTGGATTTGAAATTAAGTACATTTATCTACTGTTTTGATGAGATTTCTTGGTCCGAAACAAACCGGCGGTATTTAAGTGGTGTATGGATGTCATACAGATGACCAGGTGTGATACTGAGGATTGACGGATTTTACGTGACATCAAGGGTTCTCATGACGGGTTCCGAATTCCGTCCTGAGTCCTGACCCTGCAGTGGGGGTCTCCGTGGTGATACAAAAACATCAAGACCTTGGATCCCATTGCCTTCCACGATACCGGAGGGGTAGAAAACAAGCGAGATGCAGTCATGTAATACTTCCCTACATCCATAACTCGCTCCACACGCGAGATATATCACGAAAAGTACCATTTGATGAGATCGGGGGAGCAGTGCGAATCTGATGCGCTTATCCACGCCACTGCAGCACCAATATTGGGAGAGATAATATCTGCGTGCATGAAGCTGTAGAAATGTCTTTCCAGTCGCCTAAAGATAGATCCCGCTGTGTGGCGCAGCCATTTTGCGGGTGGTTGAGCAGGGCGCCCCACCTGGCACCCGCCGTCTGAGAGGTTACTACGGGGGGTATTTAGCGCCCACTGGAATTACGCAGCGCACAGGCAATTTGAGGACTAGAGGGAAATTCCAATGGCGTTTGGGGAGTGTGAGGATTCCATTGGCACTGGCGTAGATG
>JAKVQR010000312.1:0-25182 GCA_030462915.1 Petasospora meyerae | reverse complement strand
CAGCATCGACCCGTCGGACGCTGGGATCCTACAATCCGACCGATCGATGAAAAAGCCACGGAAAACAGACCCTGAGGAAGTAACATCCATATTTCTTCTGCCAATTTAAAAAGAAGCCTAGCGCCGAAAAGTAGCGGAAAAAACATAGCGCAAAGGACCAAAGAATACCATATATGGAATATTTAGTAGCTGAATAATTGATAGCTGATATCAAAATGTGAAAACTGTTTTCAAATAATCTGTAAAATCCAATTTGTTCAATCACTGTGAGATGTGGTGTATAGAGTACATCCGGGTTTTGTTCAGGTGGTGTAGGGGTGTTGTAGTACAGTGTACATAGGCATCAACATGGCACCAGCCTGCGCGGAACACATATATCACGCCTGGTGTTATTGCAACAGCTGACCCACATGTCAGTGTCCACTGCATCCAAGACCAGGACGAAGCATTTTGCAATATACTGGTTTGGAGAGTTCCATTGCTTGATGAATGAACCAAGTTGTTCTGATATTTACCCTTACGGCTGGCACAGTTGAGTACTTTCTCGGCGTAATTATCAGAACAGAAGGGGCTGCCTATCTGGGGCTGGACGTGTGGGCTGGCAGCAGTCGCGGCAGGTTCAGGAATTGCAGATAAACAACCCGAGGCGAGCAATGTCTAGGTACCTGAGCAGAAAGTAGAGATAGAACATTTGATGATCCCAAGAGGAAACCCTTCCCATTCACCCACCCAACGCTCCTGATTTCTAACGAATCACCTCGATCAACGACAGATTTCCTCAGTTGTGTCATTACCACCCGTATCTGTCAGTGTTTCTGCTCTAATTTCAGAGAGGTAACAGACCGAGTGCAGCTTTGATTACAGCCTCATTGCCCAACAACGTTGTACCATCATCATGTTCAATAGGCGCAAATCTCGTCCAACTGGGCCTATGCTCCCACCAACTGACGTAAGTTTGTTCTTTAGTTCTCCATGTCCCATTTCCTCATCGTTCAGATCTACATGATGATCGGGTACAGCTAGCAATCTAATGGCATGTACTCACTGAGGGGTGGAACAAACGCTAAGACAGTGACTAACTTAATCTCAAACAGCCAGGTAATGCCAGTAAAAATGCATTGGCAGCAGCATCTGCTATCGGGCAGGCCATCAAAACAGGTGCCCCTATACCTCGTTCCAACTCTCTGCAGCGTACGTCCTCACTTCAAAGAAACTCGTTCACACATGTCCCATCTCGATCAAGTTCACTGATGGGTCTTCAAGGTCCTCCTTCACACTTTCAACAAGCTGCTCCATCACATTCCTCATCACCTGCCCCTACACGTGTGGTACCACGCAGTCAAAGTTTGACCACCACATCTCAGAGAAACAGAAACTCCATCTAGCAGAGACCCCAACGCTCACAACAAGGAGGAACGGTTCGTATGGTGAAGAAACACGTCCCAGGTCCATATGGACTCATCACAATTGAAGTCCCTGTAGAGGATCCGCCGGCCACAAGCAGCAACAAACAGGTGAACAAGTCCGCTCCAAAGAGATCGAACAGTATTCTTAGACCTCCAAAGCCATCATTCTCTGGAGCATCCAGTACACGTTCAAGATCGTCCAGCAATGCAAGCTCCAAGAAACCGACATTTGCCGATGGCTTAGACAACGTGCAAGAGGATGCACCATTGGAGTTTGATCACCACGTTGTCTCTAGCGATATCTCGTCACAGGTACAGTCCTCTCCTTCACAGAACTTGGACTTCATCAAGGAGGATGAAGGGGAAGACGAACAGACCAACTCCGTCACAGACTCCAGCTTGCTTGAGGCAGAGAAGGTTGCAGGTGTGGATGAGCTGGAAAAGCTCAAATACGAGAAAGAGGCAGACGAAAAGGCCATCGCTTCAGACTTAGATAAGAACCTTGTTCTTGAACAGAAGAAGCTTTCCAACGAGACAGAAGACCACACTCCAGAGAAGGAGCTGTACAACAACCATATCAGAAGCCAAACCGAGCTGGATGTATTGGATGAGTACACCGAGATGCCAAGCACTGCCAAGTCCTCTGACACATTCACTGGTACACAATCATCAGAAACAACAGCTGACACTCAGTATACGGAGGAGTCACAGGCAACCAGTATGGCACAGCAGCTCCGTTCGACGATACCGGCACTGTATGTGAACAATAAGGAGGCCACAGAGAAAGACACAAATGGTCAAGAGTACAACATGAACGACGCCAACAGCAGTATCTACTCAGTGACATCTGCGGAGGAGCCAGAGATCCCTACAAGATCGGAGAAGAGAGCCAATTCCTCCCCAAGAAAGTCTGCATTGAAAAACAAGACCTCCTCGGGAAGCAATTTGAATCTCGCAGACAAGAACCCAGCAAGCCAAGCGTACCTGTCATTAGCCACTGCTGAGAACACAAGACTGAACGCCATGTCTGCATCCAACCATTCCGCAGTCAGTTTGTCCAGATCCGGCTCTACAAGATTCATGGTTGACAAGCCTCTCAACGGCAAAGCCACACCAAGAACACCACAGCTCAGAGAGAACACCAAAGCACAACAGAGACCGCAATCCACCATCGAACCTCGCCCTAATGGCGCACAGAGAATCACAAGACCTCAATCTGTGCAGGGAGTAAGACATCCTCATCCTCAACAGCCAATCCAGAGACCACAGTCTGCTCAGGGCCACAGACCGGCCCAGAAACCTGCATCTGGTATTCCACGTTCTGCCTCCAATGCAGCTGCTCTGAACGCATCTATCAAGACCAACGAGATTCTGCGTCCACAATTGGAGAAGAAGTCCAGTTTCGAAAAAGAGAGACCACACGAGGGACTCTCTGCCTTCAAGAGAAAGTCGTTGAGAGATCCTTCCTTTGGTGGAGCATAGCAGACTGTGGAATCCAACATGGGCTTCTACAGACACCAAGCTCAACAGCAGGCAAGATCTCAACATTCAAATCAGCAAAGTCAGCAAACAGTGCAAAGTCATCACCAGTCATCTGGGATGGAGGGACTCTCAAACTTCAGATCGAGATTCAACGACTCTGATTCCGATATCGATGTCCCTGTCTCCAATGGTGCTCGCTTCAACACGCATACGTTCGCTCCTCCTCCGCCTAACCCAACTCTCAGGAAGCCTAAGAGTTCGTACACATTGAGATCAGCGAGTGCTTCTGGTATACCAGAATCTTCACCTGCAAAGTCTCTACCTGAAAAGAGAGCCACAAGATACTTCAGCGAGAGTGGAAGAGAACAACTGTTTAATGAGCATCTGGAGATAGCAAAGGCCAATGCAGCTAAGGACGAGAAGAAGAAGTCTAAGTTCTCCAAGCTGAAAAAACTGTTCGGAAGATCGTCTAAGGATCAATAAGAGAACAAAAAAGTGATACTTATGCTCTAAACAGCTTTACATCAATGATCATACACCTACTATTGAATGTGTGCATTGTAGATTTAAAGATCAAACTCAATGAGGTTCTCAGTCTCGCCAGAGCCCTTCTTCTGCATATTGGCATGCAATACACTTAGCTCGTTCTTGGCAGTTGTCTCCCCAAGTTCGTTTGTTACTGGAACGTCAGATAGAGCCTGCAGTTCAGCACCTTCTAGAAGCTCACCGTAGTCCGCTGTGGATGTCTGAGGATCGAAGTCATCGTCCTCATCACTCAGCGTGGAAGAAGCACGGGCTCTGTTGCCTGTAACTGTAGGGTTTGCAGATGTCGATGAAGATGACGTCTGTGTGGCGGTGGAGTCCATACGACGACGGACGGTGTTGGCTACACGTCTTCCATCTGCGATCAATCCGTCGAACATGTCTCTTAGAGCACCACCTTTGGTGACAGTGATGCCCTTGTCGAGGTGAATGGAGTCTGCAAATGTCTGGGTGAAGAGCAACTCATAAGTCTCATCGGCCAAGATGACCATACGGAAAGTTGCCAATGACATGATGAGCGGGTGTGTTGGATCCAGAGCTGCGTTGGCTTTCATAGTCTTGGTGTCCTTGTTGTCTCCCAGGTCAATCAACTGTGGCACTTCACCAGGCTGGGCATACTCAAAGGAATTCTGCAAGAATGCAGATGCAGCTGAGAGATAACGCTCTCCTTGCTCTCTTTGGAACATCTCCTTGTCAATGTGCACTTGGGATGGCAGGACAATCTCGTCTGACTCATTGTCCTTCTGCATCTCAATGACCTTATCAGCAACAAAGGACTCAATGGACTTGGAGGTGATCTGATCCAGCACAAGACCGTCTTGTAATGGCTTGGTGATATACAGGAGACCTTCAGAGATCTGCAAAATTCCCTCTCTGTCAACTTCTCCCTTGCCTTCTGGGTCGTAGATCTCGAAGAAGTTCGAGATAGCCTCCATGAGATTTCTCTCAACGAGCTTATCCAGCCCCACAACGACATCTGTGAGAGTAAGTTCACCTTGACCGCTCTGGTCCCATTTGCGGAAGAGCCTGTGGAGGAAGTCATTGTCGTGGTAGTCATACTGGTCGTCTGGCAATACCCAATCGCAGAACCCTGAGAGGAACTTCTTGAAGGTCTCAAAGTCCATCGATGACTTACCAGTGCCGAGACCGGCCTTGTGTGAGGTAATCCCCTCGTAGAATCTGTCGTAGAGATTAGAAAGGTCAGTCTGTGTCAAGTTCTTCGTTCTTGGAAGGTTACGGATCTGAGACTTCTTGATAAATGTTTCCACGTTGGTCATGATTGCCGGTTTGTGCTTCTCACGTTCACGCTCAACCAACTCGTCTGTGATATTTGTGAACTCTTTGAAGGCCACTGTGCACAGCTTCTGGAACTCTGTGATCTGTCTGTACTTCTGATCTGGAGCATTTGGGTAGGCGAGGTCATCCAGTCTTGAAAAGTAGTTTTTGATGACAGAGATGAACATACCGTCGTCATCAATCTCGAGAAGCTCTTCACCGTTCACTCTTAGCACAGCGAGGGCCATTTGGAACAGGGCCTTAGGACCACTCAAGAAGAAGATATCCATCACTCTAAAGGCAAATACCAGGGGCATTGAGCTCAAGAAGAAGGAGAGGAACCAGGGAAGAGACACCACTGATAGTTGGATGTCATTCTTGGTGATGTGAGACCACAGAATAGGCATGGTCTTCTCCACGAGGGATTCAAATACTTTCTGGTCCAGTAGTGTACCGTACATGGTCTTGGAGTAGTAACCAGGGACGTACTTCTCACACAGCACCGTGAGAGTCCAGAAGGCCTGCTCCTCTGTCTGGAAGATCAACAGCGAGGCAGCGACGATGTTCATTGCCTAGCAGTAACCAACATCTGGGTTCTTCCAAGAATAAGCTGTGAGGACTCTGCGCAGTCTGTTGATGCCTTCTTCGTTTTGGTATGCCGGGTACTCCGGTAAGGAACGGTTGAGGTCCTTCTCAATCTCCTCAATGGCGAGCGATGTCTTATCTGCGTTATCCTTGAGCAACTTCTCATACGTTCCAAGCTCCTGGAACCTTAGGTACATCGCACCGGAATTGAGCTCCCACATCTCGCCCCTTAGTCTGTTTGGTAGTCCATATCTCACGAGCTTGAAGAAGGACTTTTGACGACTCAGTGTGAGGTTCCGTCCATATCTGTTGAAGTAGTCGTACCACAGTCGCAGTTTGTTCTTGTCCTTCAGCTTTCTTGGATCACCTGGGAATTTGAACACCAGACCGAGGCCACCTTCAGGAGCCACTATTGAGGCTTTATCGGCACCAGGTGCGTTCTTGTTGATGATAAACTCAGAGTATAGAGTGGAGAGGAAAGGAGCAAGCTTTGCCGTGTTGGGAATGTTCTGTTTCAACTGCAGTTTGAGTCTGTGGGAGAACTGTTCTGAGCGTGAATGGACACCGATGAACTGCACGAGAATCTTTGTGCCAGAGACCGTGTGGATGGAGAGCGCAAAGATGTATGCCTTGGAGGCGATTCTCTCCACTTTCTTGATGGTGGACAAGTTCAACACCAGCGTACAACTTTGTTTGTCGAGAGAGTCCTTGAAGACGAGGTAGTGTGTGGTGAGGTAGAGCTTACCTGGGAACACCTGGTTGGAGTGGTTTGCAAACTGTGAGTTCTGTGCCTGTTCCACCTCGGAGACGATGAGCATCTCTGCGTTGTTCTCGTCCAGGATGGTTTCTACTTCCGGGAGGTTGAACTCTGCACGGAATCGTTCATCCTTCGTTGGACGTTTGGAGGCGTCCTTGTCGAAGAGGGACAACTGGGAGGCCTTTTCCCTCAAAGCAGATAGGAAGGACATTCCCTGGATGTAAACCTGTCAAGTAGTGCCGGATAGGATTCCGTATTGATGATGGGATTGGTAGTACTGTAGGTAGTGATGGTACTAATTCTGAAGATGGAATTGACCGGTTTGGTGGTAGATAGAGTGGAATTGGATGTCTGAGTGGGAATGTTTGATTCTAAATGTGCCCACTATAGGTGAACTGAAGAGTCTCTGTTCCTCACAATCCCACTCTATCCGCAGCTGGCAGTCACTCATGTATGCGATGGCTGGGTATGTTCTAGAATTCCATATCGGGTAATGAGAAGTATAACTTCCCAGTATGGATGATAATCTCAGACGCGGTAGCCACGACAACCGCAGAGCTCTCTAGCGCGGGACTTTGTTTTGGTATAACAAAGCCCAGAGAGACGTTCTGTGTTGCACTTGATCTCCTTTTGATTGTTAATTGACCACCACTCCCACCACTCCCTCCACTCACACAATGAACGACCGGGACTTGGACTTCATCATTTCGAGCTACACAGAGCTCCGGATGCTGGGATCCCCGCTGAAGTCGATGAGCGTCAACTCACCCACAAAGCGCCCCGGGAAGCGCCCTCACATAACTCTTGCCCTGCCAACTGTGGAGACAGCGGAGGACGTATAGAAGCTGTGTACAAACGCTATAGACCTTGTGCTACGGAAGCTCCCTACCATCAAATCGCTCTCCTCTTCACATATCCGGCTGGCGTCACTCAGCTTCACCAAACTCTACAACGCCATCGATCGGCCCAAGAGGAATGAAGTCATCAAGAAGCACCACCAGTACATCCTGAGACTTATAGAGTTGGAAACATCTTTGAAGACAGACTTTTCCATGTCGCTCAACGAGATCATCCGCTGCGAACACGCCGCCTCGTCTCCAGCGGTACCCAATCTGTTCAGATACCAACAGGGCACCAATCCAACCACAAAGTTCTTCACCCTCTCAGTCGTGTTCAAGATGTTCCAACGCAATGACTACACACATTCCAACGACGTAATAGAGTTTCTTCTACAAGACTCTGAGTTTGTTCTCTCGCTCACCGCCACATAGCAAACCATGTTGACCAAGCTAGTGCTATCATTCACAAGAGTCTCCCCTTCTTCTCAGTTCAAACTCTGTGCCAGCATCAAGTTCCTCCACTACCTTCACATATTCAATTAGAAGTTCGAGGACTTTATCACAAACATGACCAAATCTCAATTGATCAATGACATTCAATCTAACGCCATGAAACTGTCCACGTTTAACCACATTCCGCAGTTCATTTACAACTACGCATCCATCGATAAGTCTGACAGCCTTGCAGATATCATCAATCACTTCCAGCAAAGTGGTATACAGAAACAGCTAGATTGGAGTCAAGTCGTATCGGACAACACATAGATTTCCAAGGCGTTGCGTTTGATGTCCCTTCCGAACGTCAATGCTGAACTGGTACGAAGTGAGCTCACTCTAATAACAAGGCCCAACAAGTCTCTTATGGACGCTTTAGTGCTGTACTTGGGCAAATCACTGCAAAGAGACCAAAGAGTCGATGAGATGATTCTTGAGTATCTGATGGATCATTTGTCCGAACTGAATTCAGACAGAATTTCACTCTTTGACTCTGTGCTATCTAAGCTGAAAGGCACCACATACTCCCAGATGTTTCAGGAAACCATCGTACGGAAACTCCATGTCATATATACAAAGTTTGGTGAAGGCAAGAGACTATCAAACTTGTCCAACTTGGCTTTCAACCTCAAGCTTTTTCAATTATCAGTTGAGATTGAACTGACGGTTTTCAATGAAGATCCATCGAAGTCCAACCTTGGCTACAAGTTCAAGAAAGCCCTCCATATACTCAAGAAGTCGAGGAGCTCAACAATTGGTGTTATTCAAGTCATTGTGAACGACACATTCATGGACAAGCTATCTACTGGTGGGTTTCTCGAAAGACTTGACATCTTTGACAGCTTATTCGGCTCAAGGATTTTGTTCGAGAGCATCACCCAGATCAAACTCAGAGCGTTATCAGAACAGAACCGGGCCTTGTTGTTTGTTCTCACTGCTCGTTACTCATCTACAGACCTTCATGGGCTCTACAACAAACTTGAACTTCATGACCCTATTCTTCAAATGGTATGTGGCGTCTACTTGCAGAGTTTGAAACCTATCAAGATCAACAGACCTTCCACAATCACCACAACGAATTCTGATCCTTTGATAAAGAGCTTCTACTATCTGACCATGGAAAGGAAGTCTAAATCAGTCGTCAATGTTTACAAGATTCTTCAGCTTTACACCAACAGTTGGCTTCCAAGAAACAGGCTATCACTTACGTCCTTCGAATTGCTTTTCCTCAAGGAGTTTGTTTCCTACCTGAAGTTCATTGGGTTCCAGAAGTGCATACAGACTCTTGTGGAAACAGTCAAAGTGTATCTACCCGTTGCAGATTGTGAGTTCAAAGACTGGATCTTGTATGAAACTTTGGAGAACTCACTGAACATGAAGCTCATTACTTCATTCTCACCATCTGTTTTCCAGGAGACAATCAGCGACGAAGAGATGAAGTTATATTCACAGACGTCTAAGGAGCCCTTTATCATAAGACCATTGAAGTACAAGTTACTAGAGTTGAAGTTCTATATGATACAGTATGACGACGATCAACTAGATGAGGTGATAAGGACCATCGAAGGATACATTGCAGAACACAGAGAGATATTCTGCACTGATAACAAGAACGGATTCGACAGGCTCACTTTCATCAATGCAATTGTGTTGTTACTCAGACTTCATCATTCAAGAGCCAAGTTGATGTGGTTGAAAGGTCACCATTTGGAGTGCATAGTCTCTTCAGTGTGCTCAATCCAGCTATCCAAGTCGATACTGAAACACGATCCAGCAAACCTTGTTGCTCTTGAGTTGATGGGTTCATCTTTCAGAACTTTGATCAATGCATTGATTCACCTTGGTATCACAAAAGATGCAGACTACTACATTGGTGAGTTCCAGAAATTCACTCAATCAACAAGCCAGTATAAGACACTCAGAGTGCAGAACAACTACTTCCTATGTTACTTCTACTACGTGGCAGGACGCACACAGCCACTTATCGAGACCAAACACACAGCGGATGAAGAGTTCGCTGCATTGGAGCTTGTGAATGTCAAGAGGGCTGAACAACCTTACCTCGATAACTACAAGTTGATCTACTACCGTCTACTGTCTAATGTCTTCTTAGAAAGTTATGATTCGACTATGGAGGCTCGCAACAGTCTCAGGGTGTTCTTGAGTCATGTGGACAAGGAGGGAAAGTTACTCTCGAATGCATGGAGGCTTCATTATGAGTACCATTTCAACTCTGCCACTGTGGATCTGACGCTTGATACCTTAAACAATCCTTATCTGGAAGCCCTGAACCATATGCTGAACTCAAGAAGATTGTTTATCAACGCACAGACGTCTTTAAATATGGATCCACTCTACTCTACACTGGAGGATTCTGCCATGTCTATACCTGCCACGGTTCAGAACAATGAACTACAACCTTCACTAGGGCCATCGGAACCACCGCAACAGGGAAAGAAACAACCGAAAAGTATAAAGAACGTCAAGAAGGCCATTCTTGGAATGAAGCAATCCAAAGGAGTGACTATGAGTCTCTTTCACGAACTACAGTACTTGGCCAACTTCCAGAGAAATGAACTTCACAGAGTGCTTTGCTTGAACCTCTTAACGTTGTCTAGCATTTCGAGTGGATATTCCAACGACTCCATTGATGACTGTTTCATGCTCAACAATCACGTGAAACACCAGCCGTTCAAGTCTGAGAGGTTCATGGTGGGTGTTACCAAGAACTCTCCACAACTGATACCAGATTTCAGTCTCAACCAAGAGACACCACAGGTCAAGTTCGAGACTGTTGATACCACTATGATTCAAGAGATGAATTGGCAGGTGATCAGTATTGATGTGAGTACCGTTAACGATGAGCTCATCATCTGCAGAATTGATGACAATCCAAAGATGCTGAAGTTACCATTGACGAGGCTTTGTGTCAGAATGGGAGAGGAGACTACTTTTAAGCTTGCAGATTGTATCGAACAATTGGAGGAGATTATCAAAGCCAGTGATGAGACACTCAAGAAGGAGTATACATCACAGATCGATACAGCTGAGCAAAGACGAGAATGGCACGAGAGAAGAGCAGAGATTGACGAGATGCTCGCAGATTTGGTGACGAGGATTCAGCACTACTGGATTGGAGGGTTTACATCAATGTTCAGTCCGATCAAAGTCAACCCTGAAGACTTGAAAATGTTCAAAGGTCGGTTGTTGGCCATATTCCACCAGAATATCCCATCTCGAAGCCAAAAACAACATGTTCGCAACCATAATCATCAGCCGAAGATGGTACAGATTGACGATTTCATCATTGAGCTTTTTCTCAAGTTGGGCGACCCTTCTAAGTTGATCAGCACGGAGCCCTTGGAGGATTTGATCTATTTTGTGTTGGACGTGTTGTTGTTCCACGGTGAAGAGAATGCCTACGATGAGGTTGACATTGATAGCATCTACGTCCAGATCGAGTCGTTGCTGGTGGAGTACATGGAGACATGTCCAAACCCTGCAATGTACTCTCACACTGTACTTGTTTTGGGCAAAGAGTTGGTTAAGATTCCATGGGAGAGTCTTCCTTGCTTGAGGGGCCTCCCAATCTCCAGAATCCCGTCGTTGAACTTGCTCATCGAGCTGATGTAGCAGTACAGTGATATGTCGTGTGCAAAGACTGGTGGTTCGTTGATTGTCAATCCTGCTGGTGACCTTTCGAAGACTGAGGAGAGATTCCAGGACTTCACAGAGTTTACGAAGACACAGCTTCAATGGAGATCAGTCACAGGAAGGAAACCCACTGAAGATGAGTTCATAGAGTCATTGGAGGCCAATTTGTTTGTGTTTGTTGGTCATGGGGCAGGAACAAGCTATATCAGGGAGACCACTATCAAAGGCATGTCGAAAATCTGCCCATCGTTGTTGTTGGGGTGCTCCTCTGCTGCTCTCCATTCCAACAACCAGCTCGAGTCCAATGGAACCATCTACTCGTACTTGGTTGGTGGGTGTCCGATGGTGGTTGGTAATCTCTGGGACGTCACAGATAAGGACATTGACAAGTTCAGTCTATCATTGTTCCAGAAATGGGGGCTAAAGTGTATGGGAGGGGAAGAGAGTCATATGAACATCTGTGAAGCTATCAGACTATCCAGGGAGGAGTGCAAGTTGAAGTATCTCAACGGATCAGCACCAGTCATATACGGACTACCTCTAAAGTTGAAGAGTACATGAATTTGAGAGATCTTATATAACAATTGGCGACAAGTTTTCTTTGATCTTGATGAGTGTCTCTGCCATCTCTTCAAACCCATAGCACGGATACGCTGCTTGTACTATCAGTTCCAGTGTGCTTAAGTAGTGCTTCATGAACAGCTCACTGAAGCTTCCGAGATTGACACCGTCGAGTAGAGCATTTGCAAGAGGATAGAAGAACTTTGGAGCCACCTTGGAAAAGTTGTTCGGCTTTGGAGTCTTCTTTGGTTTCGTCAACTTACTCGACATTCGTGTCACTGTTCCGTTACCGATGGTGTCTTTGGTATCATCCAATTCGACAATCTTTGGTGTTTCTACTTCCTCAATCAACTTCTTCTTACGCTGTGGGATCTCCTTAGTTGGGAAGTCGAACTGAGGCTTATCAATGAAGTCATCATCCAGTCCTCTCAGTTCACGAGCAGATAGTGCGATGGAACTCAGGATGACCATTCTTTGCTGGAGTGAGTAATCAGCGGTGAAGAGCAGTTCCATAGCGTCCTTCACAGATTCCGGATTCACAACGATCAAAGACACAATAGCATTGATCTTAAGCTCCTCGAACCCTTCTTCGTCGAACTTGTTAACCAGACCACATAGTATACCCATCAGATCGGCAGTGTAGAACTCGATTTCATTCTTGAAAGAGGTCTTTTGTCTCACTAGACGGACAGTGTGGTTCAGAAGTTCATTGACACTCGTAAGAGAATCACTGTTGAATCTGGAGATAAGGTCTTTGATGAACACGGGTGGTGCTTCCTTCCCATGGTCTTCGTCTTCGTCTTCATCATCAGAGTCATCATCACTATCAACATTCTCAGACACTTTCTAATGACGCAAAGATAGTGAGGACAACGAGCCCGTGATCTTCAAAAGTCCGAAGTCAATGGTAGACTCTATCTTGATGTCGATGGGTGGGATACAGATCTCGTCAGTGACATCGAACTGGATCTCTCCGTTGGTGATAGCCTTTGCAACCATCATCCCGAGATTACTCACTTGTGTGTCGTTACTCGAGAGGTGTGCTGTGATTCCAGAGAAGAAAACTTGATCAGTCGACAGAAGCTTCTTATCACTCTATGTTATATAGCGGATGATTGACAAGATGAGTGTAGTGAGTTGTGTTTGATGCTCCGTCGAAGTGTCGTTGACGTACGATTCGTGTCCCCAGATCTTCAACAAGTCTCTTGTATGTTGAAGTTTGTCCTTGAGCACGAACGTAGTGCAGAGATACAGATGCTGATTCCTCAACTCAGATGTCTTGACAAGCGTAGATGTGTCCAGGCTTGTAAAGCCCAATGTATGAAGTATAGTGGCAATGACGTTCAAGTTGTCTGATGAGCAGTGCTGAGAGAGGTAAGGGAAGAGGTAAGATGCGCAGAACTGATGCCTTTGTAAGCTCGAGAAGTTCTTGCAGATGGAAACAAGAGCTGTGAAGTATCTATCCTGGAAGAATGAGTCAAATAGAACCGTTTTAGCTTCAATTGGGTGGATGGAGAGGAAAGCCATGATGTACTCCGGTGTGATGAGGTTCTGCAACGAAGCTTCCACAGTCTGGGAAGCAACGATTGAGAGGTACTTTTCCAGAGTGAATTTCCCCTCGAATGTATTGAATATCTTGGATCCAAAAAAGAGAGACTTCACCTGTGATAGTAATGTTTTATTTGATTCACAGGACCGTATCGTGTTGACGAGAAGATGTTGGTCCATCAAGAGATCTTTTGTGAAGACGAAGAACACGTCGTTTTTGGTGAGAGTGTATTGCTGGAGGACCACATTGATACCCATGCATGAGTGGAAGAGACGTCGTACTTTCAACTTGAGGGAAGGCTAGAGACTTGGGTAAACTGGGAGAATGTATCGAGGATAAATTGACATGAAAAGAAGCTTGATCTTCATCGGCCATTGTGGATCCACAAGTAGCTTTGTGGTGACATCGTGGATCGTTTCCGGCTTGGGGGAGTCTTTGAGGGACTCTAACTGCTATTCGAGATCCATTGAGGGATGAAGATGAGACAACTGGAGGCTTTGAGGAGATGTTCAATACGAAAAAGTGATGATAAAGTCTTGATTTGGAGAGATTTCGCAAAGAGAAGCCTGAGTTACCCGGCTTTCGAGCAGGGAAAAAAGTCAAAAAAGAATCTCTCGGGGGCGATTCGAACGCCCGATATCCAGATGACTTGATAACATTACAGTCTGGCGCCTTAAACCAACTTGGCCACCGAGAGGATCTCTGATCGCAAATTTTGCTCTCTTTGTGTGACCGAGAGTGTCACCTTAAAGAAGTCGTGGCCGTACCATGTCAGCCTGTTGTGGTGTTTAGGTACTCATTTGGCCGATTGTTCTTGCTCTAATCTTTTCCATATCGAACTAGAGTCTCAAGAAAACAAAGCATGTCACATTTTAGCAGAATTATTCCCTTAAATAAAGCCACTGTGGCGAGTTGTAACGTACATCATAGCATCTTTTTGATGGATCTCACCACAGCTAACGCGTCATCTCCTTGCACGTCATCGCGCTTGCAAATTTGCACAAGTGACACATTTTTCCACTTTCAGGGACTTATAACTGAAATCGAGATTGGAGTAGGCATTTGTATCTCATCTCTGCTAGACTTTGTAGTAATCTGAAATGTTCTACTGAAGTTTATTGAGAGCCACCAAGACCAAATTTTCATTACATCTTCTACTCTACTCACAATGTTCACATGGAAGCAGAAGACACACTAGGAGGCGAGGCTGGAGACTTTGAACACAGAAGACACCAACATCTCGGACGTTGAGAAGTCCATTAACTCCGAGTCTACCACCGATGACACAGGAGTAAAGAGAGGATTGAAAGATCGCCATATCTCATTGATTGCACTGGCAGGGATCATCGGCCCCGGTATCCTCGTTGGTGCTGGTATCACCCTGAGAACTGGTGGTCCATTGGCTTTGCTCATCGCCGTGATTCTCATTGGTATTGTGGCTTTTTCCATCATGGTCTCCCTTGGAGAAATTATCAGTATCTACCCCAGTGGTAATGGGTTCTCCACCTTAGCTAGAAGGTTCCACAGTGATTCCCTAGGAGCCGTTTCCGGTTACAACTACGTCATCGTGTGGTTCTGTGTGTTGAGCAACGAGTACAACACGCTGTCTTCGATCATGACTTTCTGGGATCAAGATGGGAAAGTACCTCTTTATGGATACATTCTGCTGTTCTGGGTATTCTTCCAGGGTTTCCAGCTGCTTGGTGTTGGGGCATTTGGAGAAGCGGAGTACTGGCTTGCCTTGATCAAGATCTTTGGATTGATTGCGTACTACATCTTCTCCATCATATACATCTCCGGCGGTGTGAAGGACAGACCTGCGTTTGGATTCCACTACTGGAATGATCCCGGTCCATTGACGCACGGGTTTAGAGGAGTCGCCTCGGTATTCACTTACGTGAGTACTTTCTTCAGTGGGATCGAGGGAATCAGCACCACGGTGAGTGAGACCAAGAACCCTTCACGAGCCATACCGAGAGCCATCAGACAGACCCTTTTCCGTATCATCTTCATCTATCTCCTCATCGCCATCTTCTACGGAGTCACTGTGGCGTCCAATGACCCACTGTTGATGGCTTCTGAGAGGGCACTCAAGTCTCCCATCGGCATCGCCATCGTCAGTGCTGGTTGGAACGGGGGAACACACCTTGTCAACGCCTTCATTCTTGTGACATGTCTCAGTGCCGTGAACTCTTCCATCTACATTGGAAGTCGTACGCTAACCCACTTGGCTTCAGAAGGACTGGCACCAAGCATCATATCGTGGACAAACTCAAGAGGGGTACCGGTGGTTGCAGTGACTGTGATGAATCTCCTTGGACTTCTCAGCATCATGAACGTCTCAACTGGTGCCGCCAATGCATTCACGTACATTGTGAACATCTCTGGTGTTGCTGTGTTCATAGTGTGGGGGATCATCAGTTTCACGCACATCAGAGTACGCAAGGCCTGGAAGGTACAAGGATTCGATATGGATTTGCTACCTTACAGAACGAGGATGTTCCCCTGGATCGCGTACTTTGGCCTCGCAGCGAATGTGTTTTTGGCTTTGGTACAAGGCTGGACCACTCTGAGTCCATTTGTTGCTGGTGATTTTGTCGATTGTTACATCTTGATCCCATTCGCAGTTGTCCTGTACGTGGCTACAGGACTCATAAAGGGATTCAGTGTTGTGGATCTCAGCTATGTGGATCTTAAAGAAGGCATGAGAGAGGATCTGGATTACAAACAAGGTGATGAAGAAGCGTCTTCTTGGTGGTCCAGCTTCATCTAATGATCTCATCTCATTAAGGTCATGAACGTCGTTAAAATTATTAGCTCTATAAAAGTCATTAGAATACAAATATTCCTCTTGGTGCGGTTTCGTCAAATGCCCAGTCCTTGAAAAGGTTGTCGTTAGTTCTGGATTTCCACTGCCATTCTTTCACCACCCAGTTGTTACACCACACAGTATCACTTGTATCGTCCCATATCCTGTAAAACGTACCGGAGACGAATCTGCACATCCCCATATCACTGGTGATTCTCTTGAGATGGAATAGCAGCATACTTGTAGGGTAGTTCTGCACAAGTTTGAAGTACAAGACAACACACAGATGCCACCACTCTTCATCTTTTTCTGAGCGACACAGTTTCTTTGATTGTCTCAACAACACGTCTTCAAAATCTGCACATACTTTAGCATAGTTTCTGGAGTTCATGCCCATTTGTGTGAACTTGCGACGATGGTTGATCAGATGTGTTAAGTTGAAGTACAATTCAGCCAATGGGAGAGATATACCAAATACGGTGGCATTGGAGGAGCATGAGAGTTCAAACACATTGATCAAAGAGAGGCTTTCTTCATCTTCATCTTCGTCATCGTCATCGCCATCGTCATCGTCATCGTCGTCGTTGTCTTCATCCTCTTTGTCATTCTTGTTGGCTTCACCATCTTCCGGGGCACCATCTGCACCTTTGAAATGAATAGTGAAAGAAGGAGGTAACGGCTCTTTTTCATCATTATCGTGTTCATCACGATACCGAGGAGCTTTGATGATCTTGTCTTCCTGTGTCTCAGTGCTTGAGATCAGAATTTGACCTGTTGTGTTGCGTTTGGTCTTTTGTGATTGCGTTTCGTTGTGTGGTCTCAAAAGGTTATAGTGTGGATCCAGCATATCGGCATATATCTTGGAGAACTTGGAATCGAATTGGAACTGGTCATAGTTGAGTAGGATGTTCGTGGCTTGTAAGAATCTGTAGTAGTCACGGAACTCGGAGTGTATGTTTGTATGGAACTGGAAAAGACGTGGGTCATAAACACCGAGTGTGGAGTTGATGGTGATTAGGAGAACCAGAAGGATGAACACGTATGAGTATGACTGGATGGATTCTTTAGTCTGAGTGGCAAGTAGAGAGTCTATTTTGTGCTTGAAGTGGATTGCATGGGCGATGCTGTCGTGGTCTGTCACTTTTGCTGAGAATAGCAGGTTCAGTGAAAGCACGGCAAGAACCATACAAAGATCCAACGGGTCACTGGAGATGATGCAGTTACCTATGATTTCCTTGATCTTTTTGGATAGTGGTATGTGTGCTTGTTCGTCAAATATGGATGGTATACGATCCATGAAGCTCTTCAGCTGTTCCGAATGCCTTATGGTATTTTCTTTGGCGAATTCAATTGGAGTATCGAAGTGACAAGCTTTGGCTGTGATTGATCTGAAAGGTTGTAATTTGGAAATGTTTGGAGGCTCTGGAAGACTTGGAGTTTGATCTCTTCTGATGAGAGACACAATTTTGGGTCTTCTGATGGATGTGGAAGCAGATCTCTTCAGTGGTCTCGACCTAGCTGTTGATGTCGCCTTCGGAAGAGACACAGACCTTGTCATTGGAGGACGCACCGGTTGGGTTGATGTTGGAGTTGTTTTGGAAGGCACTTGGTCCTTAGATGTGGTGGATGTGGTGGGTGTTGATATCTGGAAGACTGAGAAGGGACCCGATCTCTCGACTTGACCGTCATCGATCATGGCTAACACATCGTCCAGCTCATGGTAGTAATCGTAGAGCCACCACTTGACCATATCTATGTTGGATCTCTGAATAGATGTAGAGTCTGCTTGCATCTCAGTCTCCACTCCCTTGACGTCATCTCCAGCCGTTCCTGTGTTTACCAACTTGCCCGTTATCGAGCAGTACACCCCGTCTCTGTTAGTCAAGGGCATCGACCAGTTGAGCTTGATGTTGTATCCTTCACAGGGGAGCTTAGCTCTGATACATCGCAGGCAGTGAGGTCTTGCGGAGTCGCATTTGACTTTCCTTCTTCGACAAGTCCAGCATCCCAGAAAGGATCTCTTGAACACCTGGGTCCGTTTCCTGACGGGTTTCTTGTCCATGTGACTCTGGGGGAGGTAGAGATGACGTTCACTATATGAATTTGTGTAGTGTGTAGTACTTTGATCCCCAAAGTGATGGTGTTACCTGGTGAAGCTCTGTGTTTATCGTAGCGATGATGATGATGATGATGATGGAGATGAGATTGTTGTGGGTTCCGAGCATGACTGATTTGAGTGCGGTGATCCCAAGCGATCGGATCGGCTAGCAATGCCACCGTCGACTCGCGCCCACAGTATGGGCTGACTAAGCCAAACGGTGCCACCAGCGCGGGCAGTGGTAAGCGATTGCGTCAAACTCGGCGATGGGAGACGCGAGAAAAGTCCGTCGCTAGCTCAACCCCTTTGTGGGACTGGGGGAGAGAGAGGGAGAGTGGTGGCGTTGGGAGTGTGGATTTTGAATGTTAATTGATTCGGAAGTTTTATAGGGTTATAAGAGAGCTCAGAGCCATAAAACCATAAATGTAGACTGTATTGCCATAAAAAAACCCCAGTATCGTTATTTCCCACCGCCCTCCTGTCTTCGCTTATCCCATCACTTGCGGGAAAACAGCATAGGCAGCGTGCGCGGCACATACTGACAGCTTCACCGCTTCACCTCCTCATCGGACCGGGGCAATGATACGTGACTTTTCTGTTTTGTATTACCACCACTACAGACCTACAGACGTATAAGAAGTTCGAGATTCCCACGTAGACAGTTTCACACTGCACAGTGTCCCTGGCTTTCCGTACAACCTCCTCTTGTGATCTCTACAGCTCAGCAATGTTCCCAGCCAAGGTGCTTATCAGACGTCTCCCACGTCAAACATACTCTGTGGCACTCACCAGAGCACTCAACACATCTTCAGTGAAGAAGGCCACAGTCACTGCTTCTCCAACCACGCCGCCTACCCAGAACAAAGCAACAAACTACCTCGAATCTCTCTCCAACCGTTTGCTCTTCAACTATGCCTGCATCGGTCTCTGCACCCTGAACAAGCCGATCCTCCAGCTCGTTATCAAGGCCTTCCCTCTCATCCCAACACCGGTGCTTGACTTCTTCATCGGTAAGATCTACTGCGGAGGTGCTACACCTCAGCAGGCCATCGAAACCGGTAAGGAGCTCTCCAAGAGAGGCATCAACAACATGATGCTTTCCTACACCGTGGAGGACGCTGAAGGTATCAAGAACATCGACATCAACGACCTCGTGAAGACCACCGCAGAGTCGATTGACAACATCCTCAAGCCTCACATCGTCTCCTTGATCGAGTCCGGTAAGGAGAACATCAACGACATCCCTCCTGGTTACATCGCCCTCAAGCCATCTGCTCTCGTTTCAGACCCAGCAAACGTCCTTTTGCACTACAAGGAGCCAGAGTACGCTGCCAAATGGGAAGAGTTAAACAACAACTGCTCCAAGATCACTGAACAGATTGACCGATTGAACGACGAACTCGCCGCCAAGTACCCAGAACGTAAGGCCCCATTCTTCGTTGCCGTGATTGATGCAGAGAAGCACGCCTTGCAACAGGCCGTCTATGTCCTACAGCGTAACTTGTTTGAGAAGTTCAACAGACCAGGTAAGTTCGTACAAGTTGTGGGTACCGTGCAGATGTACTTGAAAGAAGGCATGGACATCGTCAAACTGGAAGAGAAGCTTGCCCAGAAAGGTGGTTACAGAGTCGGTTTGAAACTCGTTAGAGGTGCTTACATCCACTCTGAAGCTGACAGATCCGTTATCCACGACACTAAGGAGGACACCGACATCTCATACAACACCGGTATCGGTTACGTCCTCGATGCTCTTCGTAAGGACCCTCAAAATGCCACTTTGGGCCACCTTGTTGTTGCCTCTCACAACGCCGAATCACAGAAGTACGCTACCGATGTCTTGTCTGCTCACAAGGGTGATGTTTCTTTCAGAGCCAACGTTGTGTTGGGACAGTTGCTCGGTATGTGTGACGATGTCACCTTCGAGCTCATCTCCAAGCACGGCGTCAAGAACATCATCAAGTACGTTCCATGGGGTCCTCCAATCGAGACCAAGGACTACTTGCTCAGAAGACTTCAGGAGAACGGCGATGCTGTGAGAAACGACAACGGCTGGCCTTTGGTCAAGAACGTTTTCAAGGTTTTCAAGCAGAGACTGTTTGCCTGAATTCACTCCAATTCCCTCCCCTCCCATCATATGATACGACTCTAACGATTCCTGCATTTTGCCTTTCATCTGTTTGTATAGTATAATGATTATAGACTCATGGATACTCTGGGAAACTGTAGCTGAATGCCAACTTCATCTCTTCAGTGCACTCATCTCCATGCTCTTCCGCATACTTGAGCTCCTCATAACTAGCACCATACAATTTGTCCTTTACAGCTGCCTTCCAGAACGCGTCAAAGTCCACAAGATACCCAGAGTTTTCAACGGAGTCACCTGGATGGGTCTGTAGTCTGTTCCAGTACCGTTTGATGTATGCCTTGTACTTCTTCATCACAGCGTCAATCTCCTTTGACCATGCCTTCTCATATGTCTCAAGATTCTTGTCCCAGTGGTTTTTGAGCCCCATGACTTCAACCAGTGTTTCAGTGTGTCTCATCTTCACAGACTCGTGTTCTTCGTCAATCTCTTTAGCTTCTTGCATGCACAGATACCAAGCCATCGGATGATCCAGATACTTATCTTCTTTGTAGTCATCCACAATGAACTTCCCACGCTTCCGTAATTGATCCATCTCTTTATCAATATGGTCTTGGTTTGGCAATTCAGGTTCTTTGGAGTCGAGCAGTTTGACGATGGCACCGTCATGGGTTTTGTAGTCCACAGGTAGCTTCACAATCTGACCAATGTCCCTACCTTCTTCATCAGTGGCACCTGTCTTGGGTAGGGAGTCATCCACCAACTCGAATCCAAGTCTGGATTCAAAACGTTTGAATACCTTACCGAGTTCCAGTGGTCGATTAGTGCCCAATTCTAGAATAGCATCATAGACGTCCTTCTTCTTCACGATGTAAGTCAAAGTCTCTGACTGTAACGTGAGCTCTTTCTCAGTTTTGGTCAAGTTGCTCAATAGCTTCTTCCGTAAGATCTCTCGTGTAGTATCACGAACAAGAGATTCCACCAATTGCGATAACTCTGGATATGCACTGATTGTTAGATTTAACTTGCCACAACTCTTCTCTCTCAGATGATCCAGTTTCGGGAACGACTCCATCATCTCGTGGAACTTCTCAGAATCCAAGATCAAGTCCTCATCAGCGTTCCCGTTGTTTAGTTTCATTACTTTGTGTTTGGATACCGAAGTAGAGTTGAGATATCTGGACATCTCGTCTTCCAATATGCAACACAGAGGATGCACTTCCATTGCCTCCGGGATCTCATCGTACTGCATCAGCTATGTGAACAGCTTACTCTCCTTGTAGTACTTCAACTCATTGGACAGAAGATCGTAGTATGCCATGATTTGTGTCTTGGTCTTCTCAGGTAGGTGTTCTTGAATTTTTTCAATCTGTGAGATTCCGTACTTCCCAAGGAAGTGGTAAAACCTGGCCTTCTCATTTGCCGTCCATTTGGTTCCATGTAGTCCATTAGTGGGACGAGTCAATCTGGAACCTTCCTCTGAGATATATGTGGTAGTCAGGTATTCGTCCCCATCGTCATCGTCCTCCTCTCCGCGGTTATCATCATCATTGTTGTCAGTGTTGGAAATCACCTGCGGACCTTCGAGGGCTTCAATGGCTTCTTTCTCGTAGAATTGGAGATATTGCTTCATTTCACGGTCATTAGGTATCCACTTGGGTATTACTCGTCTCTTTTGTATCACTCTCTCTTCAACAAGTAACTTCAACTGCTCACTAGTCTGCACTTCATTGAACTTCATGGTGTCAGTGGTTGACCTCCTGGGTCTCTTCACTCTGTGTGAGTTTGTATCTGTGGAGTCTGGCATGGATTATGGGTGAGTCTGGGTAGTTTAGAATTGAAGAAACAATCTTCTGCAATGGATTGCTAGAGGTGATTTATGATTTAGACGCTGAAGATGAAGGAGAAGCGAATGAAGTTTTGAGATATGAAGTTGATCTCGAAAAGATCGTACACGCTAAAAAAAAATAAGAGCCGTAAAAGCGTACAACTTTATAGGCAGATAAGACACTGACTGCCACCACAAGTCTACAACCACCTACAACCACCAAATTAACGATAAATGCCCTTATTCATTTGATGTATCTATCGAGGAACTTTCTATGGAACTCAGATCTCAATGCGTCGTTCACATAGTTGTCTTTCTGCTTCTGTTGAGCAGCACTTACGGATGTTATCGATGTTTGTGTGTTTCTGAACACAGTTGCCTGTCTCCACGACTTTTTCGTTGTTGTGGGTTGTAGTTCCTTGTTTAGCAACGGATTGGAGAGTAGTACCTGCTCTTTCTTCTTCTCTTGTTCTTCACGTTGTTTCTGTTCTGCCTTCTCACGCTTGAGCTTCTGGAGTTCTGCTAACAGAGCAGCTTCATCATCTGAATCTGAGTCTGAGTCTGCTTCCGAATCTGAGTCGTGGTTGGAATCTGACGCATCATTGGCTTCGTTATTTGAATGTGAAGATCCATCGTCATCATCACTATCGTCAATGGACGTTTGTTGCAATCGTAATCTCTTCTGTGCGTATGTCTCCTGCTGTTCCTTCTCATCTGTCTTCTCTTCACCACTAGTGATGCCTTGCTGATCTAAGGTCTCAGCTGATCTCTTCCCTCCTCCAGTGACTTTCAACGCCTCTTCTCTCTGTTGCAAATCCCTTTTGAGGTCCTCTAGTTTACTTCTTGCCTAATCATGATCCACCATGGATCTGAACTTGAGCTGCTTATGTGCTGGGAGTGCACGAGCGTGTACGATCGAAGTCTGGTCGAGCTGTCTTCCTCTTCTGCTCTCCAGTGTGGGTCTGTGGTTTGTGGTCATTGTGATAGCGGTTGAATGGGTATTTTAATAGATTGTTGTTGTTGTTATGACATCATCGATGTGTTGGTATAGGTAGTTGAAGTGCTGAGAGAAGCCTTCCTGAAGCTCCGCCTGCGTACAAAAAAAAAAAAAAACTCACCCAGAGCGCGAAACTTCCAAATTTGGCACCTCAAACGTCACACACTGGAGGAGAGATGAGACAAAACAAGCAGGAGGAGAAACCACACTAAAACGTGTTACGTTGAAGAGAAGAAGACCACTTGTGAGCGCAGATAAAGAGAAGCGACGCATAACAATTCGACAACTTACACGTACATAACCTTCCAGTCTTAGCACACATGGACACAGCAAGCATACACAGGTTATCCATCAGGGACTTTGCTTACCCTCCAAACAACGATCTTCACTACGGACCCGTGCCGTTGGAACTGGACAGTGAGGCAGATGACCAGGACTATGACGACTATGACGAATATGACGACAACTTCCACTACAGACACAGCTTCATATTACCGGACAACGCGAAAATGGATGGACCCCCTTGGCTCGAGGACCTCCAAGACCAGCTGGCCGAAGATGAAGAAAGTACAGATATACAGGGCAAGGCCATCGCCTTGTTTGACTTCGAGCCCGAGAACGATAACGAGGTGAGGCTGACGGAAGGGCAGGTTATTTGGATCTCATACAGACACGGTCAAGGATGGTTGGTGGCGGAAGACCTCACAACAGGAGAAACAGGGTTGGTGCCCGAAGAGTACGTTCAATTGATAGACGAGGAAGAAGACTACGCGGAAGAACAACAGGAGGAACAACCGAGACAGGTGCTACCCGAACTTATGAACAACACATATGTCGATGATGAACAGAACTGGGTGGACGAAGAAGAGGATGACGACAATATCAACAACAAGGATGATCGGACTAATGAACTTCCTGCAGTGGAGAACCTCAAGCTATCATGATACTACTACAGCTTACGCACAGCACAGAGAATCACCTAAAGACGTGTTATTGTACTATTACCGCCCATATCAACTCTCATCGCCACTCTCAATGATCTCCTCCCAGTTGTCCTCATTCACTGCATCGTTCTCATCATCAGCAATCTCCACTCCACTCAGTTGAGGGTACAACTCCTGTGTGTGGGCCAAAATCTCCTCGTTGACGTCATCAAGCGACTGACCCAACTTCAACACCATATCGAAGTTCTTCTTCGCCAACTGTGCATTCTCTTCGAATCCCACCACCGATGTGACTTGGAAACTCTCAAACTTGTCAGGATCAAACTCTCCAATCGTCTGTTGATACTGTGTCTTCTTAATGTAAAGGTAGTGAGCGAAACCTTCCAAGTAGTAACTTTCCATGTTGTCCTCATCGATATCTCTGACATTGGCAGCGATGTTAGCACCCAACTCGTACAACTCCAACTCAATAGCGAATCTGGTCAACTGTAGCAGTGGCTGGATCAATTCCACATACTCTGCACTGGCATCATCCATCTCGGCCTGTCCTTCTTCCAAGGCCAACTTACGTTGCTCAAACAGCTCCCAACTCTTCTGCACTGCCTCCTGAGCCTCTTGTTCTCTCTATTGAGAGATTCTGATACTGGCCAAGAGGGACCAACTCTCTGCGTTCTCATTGTCCAAAGACAAACTCTGAGAGATCAACTCGTCACACTTTGACTCCGCTTCTGGCTCCATACACAGATCCGTCATCCAGATCTCGATCTCGGCAAAGATACCTTGGTTCAACTTCTTGATGATTGAAACGTCCTGAGTCTTCTCAAATGTAGCTGTCAATGAGGCAATCCCATGATCGATCAACTTCAATCCGTGGCCACCACCTACAATTTGTCCCAAATAGAGGAACTTCTCTGCACCGTGTTGAGCTTCAGGATCCAATTCACATGCCTTCTCCAAGTTCTTGTAGGCCTTCTCGACGTTACCGGATTCCAAGTAAACTTCACCAAAAAGTTGAAGGAATGGTACCGATTGGGCGTATTGGGATCTGTGTGGTTTGAGAATTTTTAAGGCGTCTTTGGTCTGTGCAACAGCCAGGAATTGACGTGTTTGTGAAATGAGTTCTTGTAATTGTGAGTCCATCCTTGAGAAGAGCGTTGTGTGTACTTCTTATAACCAAATTGAAGAGGTTCTACATGAGATGAGCTTTCGGTGGTAAAATTATTTGTCGCAGGGCTGGTACGTTTTTTTTTTTTTTTTTTTTTTTTTTTTCTCTGGGG